>JAHBBA010000225.1:0-28140 GCA_018806925.1 Skeletonema costatum | reverse complement strand
CCGAGCATCTGTTGCACTTCGTTCTGCTCATCATCTTGGATAGTTTTTTATGATGTGCATTGACTGGATGGGCTCTCCCGCCATAAAAAATCCGTCAAGCGAGAGCAAGAGGGAAGAAGAAGAAAAGGGGGAAACACTGCATGCAACTGCGATGAGACTGATAATGTGACAGATATTGTTTAGAAAGGAACACTTCACTCGGAGGTTGGAGCACTAATAACAGAAGAACCAAGTGCCTTGGTATTGAGACAAGGCAATGTCAAAGAATAGTGACCTTACAGATTTGACAAGCAGGTTGACAAGTTATGGTTATGGACTTTGGTTTCAACTCTCTCTTGGGCAATCTATTCGATCTGAGTGTGAGTAAGATGTCCAAGATACAGCAACTTAGCTTGGGCCAAAATTGTCTTTGAGGAACAATCAAAGGCAAGGTGTGGACAATGATCTTTTAATGGTATCATCGACATCGACGACAACGGAGTTTTGGGATGGAATAGACAAAAATATGCAGCGACATGGTTGCTATTATGAAATCTGCAAGTGATACATCTACACTCTCTAGAGATAGAGAGTGAGTGCTCTGATGAGTCTTGGTAAGAGTAAGAGATTAAGATCGGCCTGTAAGTATGGTTGAGATGGCATCTGCGTTTGGACCTACTTATCCCTAATAATTGTGATAACCCTCAAGGAGTGCAAGAAAGTGATTATAAAGTCATGTAAAACGTCCTCCAAAAAGATGTTTTGCAAGTGTTGCTGCATATGGTGCTCATCTGTTCTTACGGAGCTTCAAAGAGATTCTTGGAGCTTCAACGTAGGATTTTCTACCACCGAAGTCTATTCTAGTTCTAGCGAGCTGTAGGTACCTCGAAGCTTCTCCATCTCCATCTCCATCCATGGAGGCCCTATCAAAGTGAGATTCTGGAAGCACACGGCATACATAAGTGTCAGTCGTGCAGCGACTATATGGTCCGTGAATCAACTCTTCAAAGTTCGCCGAGGAGGCAGGCGTGAGGCTCATCTTCGATCTACAAAATGTACACTGCTTCAGCCGGCTAACAACTTCTTCCAATCTCAACCCACTTGCCAACACTTGCCCTTTCCATTTTCATCATCATCATCATCATCATCATCATCATCTCATCACAATGAAGCTTCGCATTGCCTCCTGCTTCTCGCCTCCACCGCATTCTCCTTCTCCACGGCCAAGGCCGCCGGCGTTCGTGGCAAAGATAGTAACACTTCCAAGCAACAACGCCGTGTCCTTCAAGGTAAACACGCCCGCTAAATATCTTGTGCAGGACATCCAATATCAACATGATGAATCTGGCCGTCGTCTCAACTTGTTCCAGAATCTTCCTGAGAAACTTGATACAGTTGAACTTGAAGACGGTCTCATCTACAAAATCAACGATGGTGGACTTCGTCCCTCCCGGCTGGACTGTCTCTGGTCAAGATATCTTCCTTCCTCCAGCACGATCATTGACGATGCAACTGCCACGATCACTTTGCCCAATAGCGGCAGCGACCGTCTTCTCGAAGGCGATGCTTACGTCCCCGAGGTCGAGAGCACAATCACCGAAGATCAAGAGCGCAACCGCTCTCAACTCCGTCGTCAGATGGCTGTCGTGGGTCAGAAAACTGTTCTTGCTGTCAAAGTTGCTGTGTCCGACGGTGCATACGAATATGATCCAAGCTACTTGGAGTGCAAAGTGTTTGGAACGACCAATGGATCCGCGGACAACTGCAACGATTCCTATCATCTCACAAATGCATACAGCGAATGCTCTTACGGCAAGCTGCAATTTACCAAGGCCACCAATGATATATGTGGTAATGACAACGTATCAAGCATTTCAAATGGGGTCGTCACCGTGACATTGCCTACTGCAAGCACACTGATGATGACGAAGAAGTTATAAGAATGCTGTAACTTCTGCGCTCAACACTGCATTTGGATCGGGCTACTTCATTGGCCGATCATGTCATGTATTGTTTGCCCCCCAATACTATGTTTGGTGGCGTCTGGGACTCGGATCATGCAATGGCGGTGAGTGACATGAGTTATACATTTCAAGTGCATTATTCCTTTGTCCACTCTTATGCGCATACTAACAAACATTCAATACTCCTTCTCTACACTATCATTCTATCCACTCCAGGCTTATCATGGACATCATATAGTTACCTTAACAGCTGGTTGTCTGTCTACTCCAACAATTGGTGCAATAACGTTGGTGCTCAACTACACGAGATTGGACAGTAAGTGATTATGATGGCTTCAGATTTGAATTACTCTTTGAAATACATTCTGTCATACTCACTAATTGCAAATCATTTGAACATAAACAATGCAAACTACAGCAATCTGAATCTGTCCCACTCCACCTCCAATGTAGGCACTAGCACTACTAACTATGCCGATCAATCAGGAATGATGGGTTGGTATCCTTATAATAGTGAATCAACTCCTAGAATGTGTTTCAACGCTGCCAAAAACTTTGAACTTGGATGGTATAGTGACAAGACGAGAGTCATGACTCCAAATACCGCCACTGTCGAGGAGGATTGCTTCGCCGGAGATCTCTACGGAACAGCCTTTTACGGAATTGACTCTGTACAAACTGTCGGTATCAAGGTCAAAAATAATAATCCAAGCAGTATCAGGGATGTTTTCATCATGTTCAATGCCAAGACAGGCATCCAGTCAGGCACTGTAGAAGGAGGTAATCAAGTCATGGTTGTAACAGCTCGTGTATCAGGGACGAGCTATGCTGGATCTACCTTGGTACAAAAGATTACCACCAACACAGCAGGCTACTTGCTTCCTGGGTTTCTCCAACACTGTTCTTTACGTTGACGCTATTAACTCTGACGCCACAGGAAAGGTGACACATGCTTCCATTCGCATTGAAACTGGTTCACTTTGTCCAACATCCAGTCCAACAAATGTTCCGACGCCAGAGCCAACATCCAGCCCAACAAATGTTCCGACGCCAGAGCCAACATCCAGTCCAACAAATGTTCCGACGCCGGAGCCAACATCCAGCCCAACAAATGTTCCGACGCCGCAGCCTTGCCCAGGTGCACAAGAAAGATTTGAGGTACAAATCCAAACAGACAATTGGCCTGGAGAAACAGAATGGACGTTGACTGATAAATGCGGGGATAACGGCGTGATTTTGAGGGGTGGTCCTTACAGTAGCGCCAATTCCCCATTTTCGTCAAATGTCTGCGCCGATGATGGACAGTACGAGTTCGAAATTACCGTAAGTTACTTTGTGCGAGTGTTCATCTTCGTCTGCCCATATCAAATAATCAATTGCTAACTGCATGACTGTGCGTTTATAAATATCAGGACTTATGGGGTGACGGCATTTGCTGCAGTCAAGGTCAAGGAAGTTACCACGTAAAGTTTGGTAACGAAGTTAAAGCATCTGGTGGAGAATTCTATTCTTCCGAAACGAAGATATTCGGAACATGTGGAAGCACCCCTTCTCCAACCACCCCTCCTCCATCTCCTTCTCGTCCAACATCCAGTCCAACAAATGTTCCGACGCCAGAGCCAACATCCAGCCCAACAAATGTTCCGACGCCAGAGCCAACATCCAGTCCAACAAATGTTCCGACGCCAGAGCCAACATCCAGCCCAACAAATGTTCCGACGCCGGAGCCAACATCCAGTCCAACAAATGTTCCGACGCCGGAGCCAACATCCAGCCCAACAAATGTTCCGACGCCGCAGCCTTGCCCAGGTGCACAAGAAAGATTTGAGGTACAAATCCAAACAGACAATTGGCCTGGAGAAACAGAATGGACGTTGACTGATAAATGCGGGGATAATGGCGTGATTTTGAGGGGTGGTCCTTACAGTAGCGCCAATTCCCCATTTTCGTCAAATGTCTGCGCCGATGATGGACAGTACGAGTTCGAAATTACCGTAAGTTACTTTGTGCGAGTGTTCATCTTCGTCTGCCCATATCAAATAATCAATTGCTAACTGCATGACTGTGCGTTTATAAATATCAGGACTTATGGGGTGACGGCATTTGCTGCAGTCAAGGTCAAGGAAGTTACCACGTAAAGTTTGGTAACGAAGTTAAAGCATCTGGTGGAGAATTCTATTCTTCCGAAACGAAGATATTCGGAACATGTGGAAGCACCCCTTCTCCAACCACCCCTCCTCCATCTCCTTCTCCAACTGCCCCTCCATCAAGTGCACCGACATCACCTCCGACAGATGCACCTACTCTACCTCAACTAACTAGTTCTCCCACAACAGCTCCTCCAACAAATCCACCAACAGTATCTCCCACTGTCAACTGCGGTGATGTCAACGCGAAGAGTGTATGCAATAAAGCCGCATTCTGCGTATGGAATGGAAATCCCAAAGATGGATCGTGCGTCAGTATCAGACCTCCTTCACCTAGTCCTCCTACCGGATGTCCTGTTTGTGCTTCTACCGGTCTGGAATGTTGCTCGCCCCTTATTTGCATCGATAATGGAAAGCCTTCTAACCGAGGATGCCGTGCAAATTGAGTTGGAGATATTTCCATCTATGTTGTATCATCTGAAAACGGTCTTTGATCATAAACTGTAGGACATGTAATAATATATAATTTGAACCGTTTTGCCATGAGTTCATTTCAATATCAGTATCAGTATGTATTGTTATGGGGAACATTGAACGCATGGCGGGATACAATTGCTGCAATATTCTTTTTAGATAACAAGTACTTTCATCTCTTCATCTTGGCTTGGTTCAGACTTTGACCCAGATTTAAGCAAGATGCAGCCTCTACATCTACATACCTCTACTCCAACTTGTCAACCTTTTGCCCATCCCTGTAATAATAACTTGGAGTCCTCATGGTTACCAACTCCTCAGCACTAGTAGGATGTATTCCAATAGTGTTATCAAAATCTTCCTTCGTTGCACCCATCTTGATCGCAATGGCTACACCCTGGACCATCTCTCCGGCTCCATCTGTGGCAACGTGACATCCAACGACACGCTGTGTCTTTGACTCGACAATAAGTTTGAACAACGAGTACGTCTCACTTTGAGGGAATGAATGCTTCATTGCACGGAAGCGGTTCTTGTACACGTCAATATCTCCATACTTCTCCACAGCTTCTTGTTCCGAGTAGCCCACTGTTCCAATTTCGGGAGTGGTAAACACTGTTGAGGCGACGAATTCATGATCCACTGGACGGTCCATGCCTCCAAAGACAGTGTCGGCCAATCGATGACCTTCCATTAATGCGACGGGAGTCAACGCAATACGATCTGTAACATCTCCAACTGCATAGATACTTGGTACATTGGTTTGTGAATATTCATTGACAGGAATGAACGAATTTTCGGTATGAACTCCCGCTGACTCCAGATTAAGACCATCAATCTTCCCCTTACGTCCAGTAGCATACAAGATGGAATCACACTCAACTTCATTCCCATCCTGATCAATCACAAGGAACGATCCATCATCCTGCTTACGAATCTCTTTTGGATCAGTATTGAACTTTAAATCAATCCCTGAATTGTTCTCCATCTCCTCCTTTAGATGTGTCCTCATATCATCATCAAATCCCCTCAAGAATAAATCACCACGGTACATTAAAGTCACATCAGTCCCCAATCCATCCATAATGGTGGCAAATTCAAGAGCGATAAAGCCACCTCCAACCACAACCATACGTTTGGGCTGTTCTTCCATATAAAAGATTTCATTCGACGTAATGGCATGTTCAATTCCAGGAATGTCCGGTTTGAATGGCCATCCTCCTACGGCAATGAGGATATTTTTGGCAGTTAGTGTGGATGATTCACCTGTGGCGGTGGTGTGGACTTGGATGGAGTTGGGACCGGTGAGTGTGCCGCGTGCTTCGATGACTTGGACTCCGGCGTTTTTGAGTACAAAGTTTTGGTAGACGTTGTTGAGTCGCGTGATTTCCTGAATGGGTGGTGAAGTGAATATGAATATGTGAATAGGAGTGTTGTTGTTGAGTTACATTATTTGAAGTGTTCATGTTGTAATTGTAGATATTGCCATCATCTTATCATTAATTGCAACATGAATATATCATATGTACTCACCTTGTTCTTATTGTCCAAAAAGACCTTCCAATCAAAAGCGCCCTCACTCGCCCCCTTCCAACCATACCCCTCCATCTCCCTAATCTCGCCAGGATACCTCGACGCAAACACCATCAACTTTTTCGGCACACAGCCCACATTGACGCACGTCCCGCCAATAGCACTGTAATACGGATCGACGCCGTGCGATAATTTCGTTTCCAGTAGGGCGACTTTGGCGCCGTGGCCGGATGCTATGCGGGAGGCGCGGACTCCGCCGGATCCGCCGCCGATTACTAGGAGGTCGTAGTCGAAGTCGGTGTCGGATGAGGTGGAGTGGAGGCGAGTGGTGGTGACCGAGCGGAGGGAGGAGGAGCGGAGTTGTGAAGCGGATAATGATGGGAGGTTAAATGCTGTGGTGCCACGGGCTGCGGCGCAGAGGAGCAAGAAGGACATTCTCATGGTTGCTTTGATGTTAAGAGCAGTGTAAGTATGGAGTGGCGAAGGGTAGGTAGGCCGTAGGATCTAAATCTCATGGATGTTATCAAGATTTGCGGATGACTTGTGAGACGAGCGAGATGGAGATGTGAAGATTTTGGCGGGTCGCTGCAAGGGGACTTTATTTGATGTTCTTCTCGGGGTATATATTATGATTTTAACCAAACTTTACTCCACTATTATTGGGGGTAATTTATTTTTCAGTGACACTATAGCAATCAAAATCAGAAGGGATATCATTAGCAAAAGTGACCTTGATCTGGGCATTTTGCATCATTTTTGACCTGTCAAATGGTCAACATACCACCAAGCATACTCAATACTGACTCTCTCTCTCTAGATATTGAATGAAAAATGAACTTCTTCTGGCAAAACGGTTCAAATTAGTATCACATGTCCTACAGTTTATGGTCAACGAACGCTTTCAGATGATGACTCTCCAACTCAAAAGCATCCTCGGCTAGAAGGCTTTCCACTATCGATGCAAGTACCACAGCATTCCTGACCGGTAGAAGCACAAAAGGGACATCCGGTAGGCGGACTAGGTGGAGGAGGAGAAGGTGAAGGAGGGCTGCCGGTAGTACTGGCGCAAAATCCAGTTTTGGGGTTTCCATTCCATACACAGGCAGCGTTGTTATTGCAGTCACTCTTCACGAAGATACCACCGCAGTTGACAGTGGGAGATGGTGTTGGTGGATTTGTTGGAGCAGCTGTTGTGGGAGAACTTGTTGGTTGAGGTAGAGTAGGTGTGCCTGTTGGCTGTGGCGTCGGAGCATTTGTTGGTGGAGCTGTTGTTGGGTTGGGTGTTGGACCGCCACAAAGTGAACCCGTTTCAATGCGAATGGAGGCATGACTGTTGGGAGTGTTGGAGTCAACATAAAGAACAGTGTTGGAGAAACCAGGGAGCAGGTAGCCTGCTGTGTTGGTGGTAATCTTTTGTACCAAGGTAGATTCAGCATAACCGTTCCCTTCTCCACCAGCTGTTACAACCATGACTTGATTGCCTCCTTCTACAGTACCTGACTGGATGCCTGTCTTGGCATTGAACATGATGTAAACATCAGTGGAACTGCTTGGATTATTGACCTTGATGCCGACAGTTTCTACAGCGGCATCTCCGTACTTGGCTGTTCCATGAAGATCTCCGGCGAAGCAGGCCTCCTCGACAGTGGCGGTATTTGGAGTCACGGTTATCGTCTTGTCGCTATACCAACCAAGTTGAAAGTTTTTGGCAGCGTTGAAGCACATTCTAGGAGTTGATTCGTTGTTATAAGAATAACCCATCATTCCTGATTGATCGGCATATGTTTGAGTACCTTCGTTGGAGTGGGCTAGATTTAGATTGCTGTAGTGTGCATTTAATGTTCAAATGTTTAGTGAGTATGGTCAAAAACGTATTTCAGGAAAGTAACAAATCATAATCACTTACTGTCCAATCTCGTGTAGTTGAACACTAACGTTATTGCACCAATTGTTGGAGTAGACAGAGTTCCAGCTGTTGATGTAAGCATATGCAATACCTGGAGTGGATAGAATGATGATGAAGAGTAGGAGTAAAAATGTTGTTAGTATGCGCACAAAAAGAATGGACAAAATAATGCACTTGACATAATATATACACTTATGCCACTCACCACTCATAGTATTGGGAGGTAGGCAATACATGAGATGATCGGCCAATGAAGTAGCCGATCCAAATGCAGAGTTGAGCGCAGAAGTTACAGCATTTCGCACAGTTCCATCGCCTGCAGTTGTGCTGGTAGTAGGCAAAGTCACGGTGACGACTCCATTAGAAATGCTTGATACGTTGCCACTACCCGTTCTAGCGGCGGCCTTGGTTAATGTCAGCTTGCCGTAAGAGCATTCGCTGTATCCATTTGTGAGATGATAGGAATCGTTGCAGTTGGATTCGGATCCATTGGTCGTTCCAAACACTTTGCACTCCAAGTAGCTTGGATCATATTCGTATGCACCGTCGGACACAACAATCTTGACAGCAAGAACAGTTTTCTCGCCCGTGACGACAGCCATCTGACGACGGAGTTCAGAGAGGTTACGCTCTTGATCTTCGGTGATTGTGCTCTCGACCTCGGGGACGTAAGCATCGCCTTCGAGAAGACGGTCGCTGCCGCTATTGGGCAAAGTGATCGTGGCAGTTGCATCGTCAATGATCGTGCTTGGAGGAAGGAAGATGTCTTGACCAGAGACAGTCCAGCCGGGAGGGACGAAGCCACCAGCGACTGTGTAGATGAGACCGTCTTCAAGCTCGACCGTATCAAGTTTCTCAGGAAGATTCTTAAACAAGTTGAGACGACGGCCAGATTCATCATGTTCATATTGGATGTCCTGAACGAGATATTTAGCGGGCTTGTTTCCTTGAAGGACACGGCGTTGTTGCTTGGAAGTGTTACTATCTTTGCCACGAACACCGGCGGCCTTGGCCGTGGAGAAGGAGAATGCGATGGAGGCGAGGAGCCAGGCGGCAATACGAAGCTTCATTGTGATGAGATGATGATGATGATGATGAAAACGTAGGAAGCGAGCTGTGTTGAGATTGGAAGTTCAAAAATTATGAGCATCTTTGTCGATAGCAGGCTACTGAAGCCGTGCACATCATTTTGAAGAGCCTCGTCGCCAACTCTTCAAAGTTGGTTCACGGAGCATGAAAGTTCGCAGATGAGGTTGACACCCGAATGGACACTGATCGTGTTGCTTCTACAGAATCTCACTTTTAGAGGGGCCTCCACTTTCATTAATCACGATGAATTTACAGAATCGCAGTTGATTGAAGAACGAGGACCTCATGCCTTGTGACTTGTGCACGGTCGACTTGACTTGACCCGCCCGCCTTTCAGAACACCGAGGCACATAAAAGATCGTGAATAGACAGTAGATATGTGTTGTCCGGGCCAGGATCGAGACGGGATCGGGATCTGTGCAGCCGAAGATGCAGGCGCAGAGTTTGCCTTCTCATCATCAGTCGGCGGTGGCAGCAGCGGCAGCTAAAGCTCAAGCAGAGATGACCATTAGGTCTCAGAGCTGCTTAGTTGCCACCCAACTGAAGTTAAGATCCTTACAAAGTCTCCATTGAAACGCATCATAAAAAAGTACAAGCCGCACCATAGAAAAGTACTAGTCTTCAAGTGGAAAGGACAGCTACAGCTACAGCTGATAGAATTAAAGATTGTTGGAGGGAAGATAAGAATCAAACGAGGACACAAAGAGGAGAATAATTAACCTACTTGTAATATATACAGTTTTTCATTCCTCCTTCTCTGCATCCACACCGATTCACTTCGTAGCATGATATACACAGCAATATTGCATTTGACTTCAACCATGCATCATCGACACCGTCTCTCATACTATGACCACTCATCAAAAACAATACTATCTACATACAATGTCTCTCTCTCTTTACGATGCTTTCACTTTCTTCATCTCCTCCACCTCCACCACATCATCATTATCTACACCACCACTCCTCTTACTCCCCTCCATCACCACAGCCATAACCACATCCAACGCCAAACTAAAATCAAACAAAAAATGCCCCCCAATCCTCGCAAAGAACACATCACAAAAGAATGGCTCACAAACAATCACCGCCATGACGAACAATCCACTCATAAGTTTCGGCAGTATAACTTCGTTGGAACGCAGTATCACATCTTGTTGGGAGGTACATCCGACAAATAGTAGTTTGGGAAGTGACATGGATAGAATGATGGAAATGTTAATGTATAATAGAGCGTAGGATGGGTTGGATTGTAGGAAGGTGTGATATATCCCCACTAGAGTTGATAGCATGGCTGCTGCCATGATGTAGGCATTTGGTGGTGATAATTTGTTGGATTTGATGAGGGTTGATGCTGCTTCGAGTGGACCGATGGAGAGTATGAACGCTAGGATGATTGTGTCTTTAATTGTGTTGGTTGAAATAGTTTCAGTCTCGCTTATTGTAAATTGTTGTTCATTGTTATTGCCGCTGTTGACACTGCTGAATGTGTAATGACCGTAAGAGTGTGCTAGAAAGTAGATGGCACTGCCTGGCAAGATCATTGACTTCTTTTTCTGCTTCTCATCATTGTTACTCCTATTATCAGGAATGACGTTACCAACGAATATCGCAAGGATGCAAACAAACGCACACAGAAAGTCAAAGGAGGCACATGAGAAATGAGTGTTGTCGAATAAATGAGGAGCGAGGCAGAAGCCATTTTCCAAGAATGATTTCGATAGTAATAGTGAATCGTCCTCGGCGGCAATTTTACTTTTGGATTGTTGGTTCATGTCGGATAGCCAGCAGAAAAGGAGGAGGATTACTGCGGTGCTGGATGTGACGTCGAGGCGCCATGATAGGAGGGCTCGGCGTCGTCTATCGTCGTGCGGTGAGTAAGGAGGTGATGCTGCCATCATGGTGTCGATGGGCTGTTGTAGTGAAGGTGGAATTTTGACAGGTGCGGGGTGCGGCGGGGCGCGGGCGGGCGGCCGGGTCGGGGTTAATATGTATCTTAGGGGTAAACAATAGAATGAAAAAAGCGTGGCATGTTGTTCATCAGCCTCTTTTCTCTTTTTGCCTATTTGTCTCTTCTCCAGCCCACTTTTTGCCATTTTGCAAAAATTAAACATACCCACCACGACGGTTCACGCGCGGATTTAGCGTCAGTCCAAAACCGGCATTATTCTAGACTCCAGTTCAAAACCGGAATAGTTCCTGTGACATGTAAAATAACGAATTACTAATAGAGTAGCGTAAATAGTGTGTCTTCAAATGTGTGCTTTCAATATTACACTCAGGGAGCAACCATGGTGCGAGCAACTTGTCGTCGGTTATGCCTTGCGAATATCAACGGATTACTTACTATCAAAAGCTTTTACTATTAAATACTACGCCCCTCCCTTAGCGTATTGCATCATCAATGGCCACGAATAACCACAGTGGATAATAATACAGCCGTCGAATTATTATCATTCTCATCTCGCTTTGCTCTTCGATGCTCGCAACCATCTCTCAACTTCCTGAAGAACAGATGGCGACCAAAAGGAAATGTTTCGTTGCCAAGCATATACTCTTTATTTGATTTTTCATCGTTAGTTGCCTCTATCGGCAGCTTTATTTGGCGTCCCTTGCGGGGAGGGGGGGGGTTGGATTACGAATCAGAAGTCAAATGAGTCTCAGCAAAATCACAGCAACCTCCCCCTTCCTTACCCCAACAAACACTTACGCAGACTATGCTAGGATGTTGCCAATCCTAAACCTGGAGCCAGTTTTCAATGAGATTTCAAAGGGCAAGAAGCGTCAGAAATACAACGTTACAAAGAAGGCCAGACTCCAAGATCAGGTTACTTTTCCTCAACTATCTTCGGCTCATCTTTAACAGTTGACGGGAAGAATAATTGACATTAATAAGCGGCGGACGAATACCCCGTAGGATTGTAGTGGTGTACATGTACGTGAAACATGGAGCAGCTCCGGATGATTGTGTGAACGCCTTTCAAGATTCTCGATTGATACAGAAACGAAAGTGGAGGCCAAATATTCAACCTATTAATGCAGAATTAATCCAATACCACAACACCTCATTCTACCATGTTTAATTCTTACTGTTAGGATACAGCATACAATAATATGATTGTTCCAACCGCTGATATAAAAATGTCTATAACATTCATCTCGTTGCTGTTGTCAAATTTTCATCATATCTAAAGAGACTGTCGTAATCCCATCTTGCGATCCCCAAAGCGACAATGTCACGCCTCTCCTATCAAAGTTGATATGTATGTTGGTGCACAGGGAGTACCAATAGTGCCCGGGCACTGTTATTATACGCAAATCCAATCTGCCACAATTTTCTGTTAACACTGCTCGAATCGAATGAGATTATCGCTTTGAATCATCATAGCTCTCACATATATATCGGCTCCGCTCATCCCCCCTTCACTATAAATATCAGATAGATCACAGGGAGTGTCAAGACATTATACGAACAGCGATATGGCATTAATAATCACTCCGTTCGCAAAATGTTACAATCTATGTCGATTTTCCATCGTCGTACTTCACACAGAAATACGACAAAGACCCGTCAACGCGAGTAAGAATTCACCACCCCCCGTCGAATATATATTGAATGAGGAGTACTTGAAGCTATCTGATGGGTCGTAGGGACGCAGGGATCGTCACGTATGGTGCCGATGAATATATGGTTATTTTGCATCATGGTAGGTGTGAGGAGACGAAAGGAGACGGGAGACGTTAAATCGCAATTTACTAGCGCGGTGAACCGTGGTGCCACCATGGTAGCCGCTACTATCATTGCATATAGTGTCATCCACACATAACTTACATCTGATACAAAGATACTAATCGGTCGATGATACTTAATTGACGAAGTTCGTGGAAGGGTATAGTTATTACTTCTATATTCACTTCTAATTATTACAAATTGATAAGGCAGCATGAGCTACATTTCCTACACAGAATATTACTATTTATTCGTATCCAATTGATCTATGGGCGGGTATGAACTACCCCATCCTTTAGTATATGATTTAAAGTAAGCGACAGGTCGGTTGGATGGATTAAATATGTAAGATATAGCCTATTTGATGCGTTGTTTGGTGTACGATAATTTAATATTCTTTGCGAGTGTATTTTCATTGTGTGGTTAGGGGATGTTAAGTGGCATTGGCAGCTGCAACAAGCGGCGGAACCCTTTGACTATATCATCAACGAAGGATGGAGGGCGGCGGCGGTGGTAATACTACGCAGACGTTGTTACACACCACCTCTTTTGCATCGGCACATGTCATCGTCCGGAAAATGAGTAGTGACCATGGTCAAATACTCAATAACTAAGGCCCCTAAAATCAGAGACTCAGCGGATCCATCCATCCAAACCATATGATAGCATGGATCCGCTGAGTCTCTGATTTTGGGAGCCTTAGTTATTGACCTCATTTTTCCTAGTAATCCGCCTGGTGAAGACCTTTTTGAGATGTGTGTGATGAACAAGATGCCACGGAGATGAAAGGGGGCACCCCTTAAATATGTAAGTTATCATTGAAAATTATCTAGAGCAAAAAGAGGGCACCTCTTTTTGCTTTCTATTGTTTACCCCTAAGATACATATTAACCCCTGGGCCGGGTGGGATTTTGATTAGCTGAATACGCATCTTCATCTGGTATCTGGTACTGTCGCATCGCCATCAAAAACTTCTACTTACTTACATACTTAGATCAGAACTGCGAATTTGCATCCGAGGAGGTACTCAAGCTCTTTTTGTTGCTGCCTTGTCCTTGTTCAGCATCAGCATCACGTAAAGCTATAGGATGGTAATACTAATACGAAAATGACCGACTCAGTGCCAGTGCCAATCTGTATCTGTGCCAGTACATCGGCAATCGTTCACCGCAAATGACACGGGCAGGAGAGGATTTTGTTGCTAGTTTCGTTTTGTAACAAGAGTGTCTGAGCGTGATGTGGCAAATGCAGCAGCTTCTTTCTACCTCAAGTGTACGAGTGGTGGATACTTGATTACACAGGGAGACATCTACATCTACCTTGACCTTGCGAATCACAAACACATTTTTCGAGACTATGAAGGCTTCCAACAAATTTGTACAAGTCCAGGTCCAGAGTTGCGTGACTTGCTGTATCTGTATACCAATTTGAAAGCCAAACGTTTCTTCCCTTGCTTGTTGGAATCGCCTTACTCCTTACCACCCTCTAAGAATCGGTCTGACGGCGTCAAAGAGCCTGCGCGAATGGGGAGGGACCCAGAAGCGCCGAAAAATCAAGAACTTTAAACTAGCGAACGTCGAGGTGAACTGCGAAATTGCGGGACGGCCCTTATTAATAAGCCCCGGGTTTTGTTACGAAGGTTACGTCATTGTTACAAAATGTTACGTTAGTTTACATAATGTTACGAATTGTTTCATTCATTCGACGCCACTTTTCGACTCGATTTCTATTATTTCATTCATCATTCGACGAAGGCAAGCCAGCCACAGGCGACTTCCATCGTTGAGTAATACTATTATGATGACTAAGCAATGCTAGAGTAAAGGTCTTGACAAGTCTTGAGTAATCGTGTAAGAACAAATCCACCGCCGACCCCATTCGCCTGCCTCTCGCTGGCAATGGGGTCGGCCTTAAAGAATTTGAGCTTGCTGCTCATCTCAGCTTGGCGTGCATGCGCCTTTCTACGTGTAGTATCATCTACCTCTAGCGCATTTAGGGCTCTCTCGTTATCTTGGTGTTCCACTAATATCAGATGCATGTGGAGAGTGCCAAGATAAAATGATCAATACCAATACTTGTACTTGTGGGGTTTGTGTCATGGAAGTGTATGTAGTACGATACTGGAGAAGCACCGCAATGCACATTGATTTTCTTCCTTGCAAGTTGGCAAGCTTTCGGGGAATGATCCCTTCCTCTCGTTCATTAAGTACTACCTTGTTGAACATTGTTACCAAATCTGTCGGAATAATTGGACTGGTACCGAATCTGTCGACCAATACGTAACTGGTACTAAATCTGTCGGGCAAGATTGAAAAGCACACCAAAACTGCATGCACGCAAAAAACCTGCACACATGAACATTGAAGCCTTCATTCCCCTTCATAATAAGATGTTGTAGACATTACTTACACCAGTGAGATGCAAGAGAAAAACAACCTGAACATGAACGAGGACCAGCGGCAGCTGCTGCTGCTGCCCGGTGACTCTGCCCCCACGGCAGCGGCGGCTGAGGCTGAGGATTTCACCCGCAACTCCGCGTTGTCCACTCCACAAGATCGCGCTGAAGAAGATGATGCGTCCGTCCTTGAAGAAGGCTTATCGCTCGTCTCAATTGGTGACGACGATTACTACGATGAGAAGATTTCAACTGGTGACGACGAAGAGGGTGACATCGATGACATCATTAAACGGCTCCATTCAGACGACACTACGATGACACAATCAACGTCGGAACGTGATATGGCTGAACGCGAACTCCCTCAAGATACCTTCAGCTTTCTAATCTACACCAATGTCTATAGTCCGTGTTTTTTATGCGGAATAATGGTGTTCTTATTTCAAATGGGCATATATGTCGTTCTAGCGAACGACATAATTGATTGTAGGATTGATGGCAAAATTAATTGTAACATGAAGAAGAATCCAGTGGGGTTTCCAACCAATGTGAGTGATGCTGTGAGGATATCGGAAGTTTTGGCAATTATAATTTCAATTATTGGTCAACAAGATGTACGAAAAGCAATCTGTTTATATCGGGATGGGTTTGACAAAGATAATCTGACAAAGGTGTTTGAAGGGGCAACATTTTGGAAATGGACACTGTCCATTGCGCTACGTGCATCGGAGGGGTTGCTGGGATTGACCCTTACGTTCTTATTGATCATGCGATCAAAAGCCGTCCTTGATTTGTTGTTGAACTTCTCAGCCATCTATTTCGTTACCGAACTCGATGATATGGTATTCGGATTAGCATCAGAAGGATTTCTTGGGCGGAAGTTGAAGAAGGAGACGAAGAGGTTGTCCAGGAACTCTTACTTTGTTAGTCATGAGTGCGCAAATTCGAAGAGTGCGATGATGGTGATCATAGGATACTACGTTGTTCTCTTC
Organism: Skeletonema costatum; assembly: GCA_018806925.1. Taxonomy (NCBI): domain Eukaryota; phylum Bacillariophyta; class Thalassiosirophyceae; order Thalassiosirales; family Thalassiosiraceae; genus Skeletonema; species Skeletonema costatum. Next base: position 11,931 of record JAHBBA010000225.1, on the reverse strand, counting down.
ACGTCCTTCTTTGTTGGATGGGAAATCATTTATCGTAGGCAAAGAAATGGCGACTACCTGTGTAAGCAAATCTTTTCTCAATTCGGTGATGATATACTACCCATGTTGGGTACGTTTACTGGATTGTTTTACAAACATGAAAAACAGAAGTTTGGTGACAGAGCTAGTTACAGAGGGACAGACGTAAGCGATCAAGAAAAAGGTCCCTTGTTGGCATACTGTGAAAAAAGACACTCGATGGACACTTTCCCTGACCGAAGTTGGAGTTGAGGCAGAGAAATGGGACCCTTGTACAGATAATTGGCTGGCGGCATCCTCTGAGTCTGAATCTTTCGACTTATTGACAACTACTTCTTCCCCGTGGGTGATCAAGACCCCAACAAATCGCGTAGCTCCTCTCACACATCACTTTCTGATGTGTTACGAATGTTCGCACGAGGACAACTTTTGCGGCGATTATGGATGGTGCGTCCCAAAAGGAGAGTACGATGAATGCATGTGTAATGAGAAGAAGGGTCGTTATGGGTTGCGTTGTGAGTATTCAGAGCCTTGTCAAGTAGTGGAGGTTAATCAGGATAGCTTTCCAAAGGAAGGCGGTGGACAATTTGCTTCCACGTATTATCGGCTTGTAGATGCAAAAGCTTACGACCGCCCAGTTTATACAAGTATTGATTTTGATGCCAATGAGTCTCTTAGCGATAGAACTGACTTCATTGTATTCAACGGCGAACGTTGGATCATGAGCTACAAATATTCGTTTCCGGATCTGAAAAACTTTACCGACAAGGAGAAGCTTGCTCGATACTTCTCGTCCGAATTTCATGGAAACTTTACAGATTATACTGCCGTGTATGAAAGTGAGGCCCGTGTATATTGACCAAGTATTAGATGCTGATGTCAAGGCGTCTCCATTGAGCATAAGGTGGGCGACCCTCAGCTTCATATACCGGCACCGGCTTGAAAAGAGACTTCGTCGACACTGAGTCCTCTTGCGTTGAATGCAACAATGAGACAAGTAGCTGGTCTAACGGGGGTGACATGGTCTATCGGAATGGTGTTTGTGATTGCCCTCCTGGTTATTCTGGGTTGAGGTGTGAAATAGCTCCAAAGTCCCTTTCCGATGGGTATTGCGACCCACAGTACAACAGCGAAGAATTCAAATTCGATGGAGGTGATTGCTGCGACAATAAATGCAGAAGCACTTCTGAAAATATTTGTGGGAAGAAAGAGCAAGGATATATTGATACTGGATATTATACTCTTGTGCCGGTGGTGTTGATCATGGGACTTGAGCGGGGAATCAATATTTGGAGTGACTAGTGCACTCGATCGGGTCACGTCGTTGCTTTGAGTGGAAATGGCAAGGTTCTTGCGGTCGCTGATCCGGGTCTTTCAATTATCCGCCTTGTTTGACAAAGATGGCGCAGACTGGAAACAACGAGGTCAAAATATTCAAGGTCCAGTAGACTCGCATTTCGTTCTGTACTCGATTTGTCATCGATCGAGTCCCAACAACATCGTACGCAATCCGCGTACTTCCCCAAAGGTCACTCTAGTAGCGGGAGCGCCCAAGATCGGGCTAGTTCGTGTCTTCACCTGCTCTACGGATGGATGCATTCAAAGAGGTGACAGATATTATTGGAAGTGGACGATTTGGTAATAGCCTTTCTATTGATGGTGATAGCATTGCCATCGGTAGGGCTGCTAGAGAAGCAGTTTCTCAAAGAACAGCTATAAAATGGCGAGGTCAAAGTAGTCACTTGGTCAAACGATAAGTGGGAGGAAAGAGGAAGTGTAGTTATTCCTACGCTTCGTCGAGGGCATTATCTGACACTTAAAATCAGTTAGGCTGGAAGGTTATTACGTTTCGTTATCAGGGTGATTATCTAGCTGTGGGTACACTGGAAGGCAAAGTCAAATTCTCTCCTGATAAAAGGTTGAATCTGTGAATTTGATAACACATGTGCTTAGATGGAACAATTCTGCTGATAATGGATTGGGTGCAATTGGGTGACCGCGGAATAGAAAAGTCATTCTCATTCTATGATGACGCATCATTCGGGGCTCCATGGCCAATTAAATCTGTTGTGATGAAAGGGAATATACTTGCAGTCGGCTACAATTTCTCTGTCGATGTCTATTCATGGAAAGAAGCGTCGAATCAATGGATGTCGAGAGAGGTAGAGTTGGCAAAAGGCCCTGAAGGCTTTGTCGGGTAAGTTGATTGTGTCGCTGTTTTCAGACTGAAGATTCTTGTCTAAGCTTACTCACTCATTATAATTAACTCATTCAACTTCAGCTGTCGGTTTGATCTCTCCGAAGATGGAAGTATTCTGGTCAGTCGGCACAAGGTTGAAAATCCGCTGCCTACTGATGAATCTATCCGTATGTACAAATGGAATGACACTGACAAGCAATACAACGTACTATTTAATGGAGTACCTTCAGGTCCTGCTGCTTCTCTGTCTTCTTTCTAGTGACGGAAGAGCTGTTGCAGTCGGATTGCCGTTCGACTCCTCCGAATGGAGGATCAACAAGGTGTACAACTTTTATCCAAAGTACCTCCGTGTGCCGATCTCCGCTGAAATACCAGTGCGCATCTCATTTCAACTACAGACGAAGTCCCCAGGAAGACGAGCCTGGGAATTGCGAGTTGATTCAGAAGTCAAGTTGAGGTCGTGGCTCACTTCCAGGCGCACAAAATATACTACGTTGTGTGGAAGAGATGTGTGTTCGAAGCCACATCTTGTGTGAGGTTCTCGGTTGTCGATACTGCAGGAGATGGGGTGGTAAGTTCTAGGACTGAAACCTGTAGATTATACTTCCCCCAATTGCAAACGCCGACGGCTTTTCCCTTGGCTCACAACGCCTCACAAACCATCCCATGTTGAAACGCAGAAGCTGAATTGATCCTGGTATGTTCTTCGCGTTAATGCTCCAATGGGACGGAAGTTGCAACGGGCTCGGTGACTTCGATGCCTTCCAAGATTACAACGTGACAAGTTTTTGTGAAAGTGCACCACCTACTTCCTCGCCGACGAAAGTAACTCTTACCGGCTCCCCCCCCCCCCCCGACTTTTCTCGCCAACACCAACAAAGGCACATTAACTGATACCTACACGGGCACCCACATTGGTACCCAATCGCAGCTCCCAGCTTCCTCGCCGACGGAAAGGTTCCAGTTACCCAACCCCCGAGCCCAAGTCCAGTGAAACAATGTGAAGGTGAAAGTAAGCTCGTACGGATTGAGATAACTCTTGGCGAGAAGCCGTGGAGCTCATACTGGCAACTCACCACTCAACAAGGTGCTAAAATCATATTTGATGGTCCCTATCAGGTGAAGGGCGAACAAATAATCAAAGAGGTATGCAAGCCCGTGAGTGCTTGCTACAAGTTTAGACTTGAAAGTACTGATGATGCGAGTGCTTTGATTTTCCTTGATGGAAAAGAGATAGGAACGGCGACCACGAAGAATATAATACAAATTGGGGATTCAGCTTGTACAGCAATATAAATTAAAGCAGGTCTTTTTATGAATGCTTTTTGGTTTTGGTTTGCTCTCATTTATACATCATCTAACATGCCATGCCAATCTGTCGTCAGTGAACAAAGATATGGTAGTAAGATAACGAATCGAAGAGAACTTTGGATCTACTCGTGCCTCTTGCAAACTGAAAGTGCTGGTGATCAAGAATCATTGTTTGCTATCGAAGTCAAACTCGAGAAGAATGAGTTGGGATTGGGAGAATAGATGCCAACGATGCTATGATGTCTGGTTTAATTCTTGTTGCCGCTGCCTTTGGTTCTGCTGCTGCTGTCATGATGTGGTAGGTTCTATGTAAAAGATGGGGCGGGCGTATGCTCTGGAGAATACTTTGTAGGATAAAAATGTCACACATTATCTTCTTAATCTTTGGTGCTATAGCTATAGATAGTCAAGACGAGTCTAGTCAGCTGGGATTCTCATTAGAAGTAGTAGTTAGTAGGATGCGAGTATTACGGAATAGTCTATTCCTACAAATAGCTATCAGTAGAATACATACTTAGTAGTATATGCAGAGCATAATTATCATTCATATATTGCATTCTATCTATCAATCCAGTCTAAATCATCATCATCATCCATGACCATCATATTAATTCAAGAAACTCAACAAGTTTCCAAATAAAGGATTGACACTCGCAGACTTGCCCAAAGGCGTCATCTTATCCGATTCCAAAAAGTCCGCAATGTACCTAGCCGTCAACTCCGGCTGTTCCAGATGCGGCACATGTCCACATTCCTCTACCCACTGCAATTCCGCATTTGGCATGGCATCAATAAACTTTTGTGCAAATTCTTTCCCTTCCAAAATGCCATCCTGTCGACCCCATAGTACCAATGATGGCACATCAATTTGAGACACCTTCTCCTTCGGACGGAATCCTCCACTTTGCATAAATGACAACATGCCATCCTCCCATCCATCACGAAGACAATGAAGTCGACCCACCTTTAATGCATCCTCCGTTGCATACGTTTCTGGATTGTAGTAGGACATTTGATTCGCTGAATTGCGCAATGGTACTGATTGTAAGACTTTGATACCTGCTCTGGCGAGTGGTGCTGGGAGGAAACTCATGGGACCGATGCCATCTACAAAGCCTTGTGCGTCGATTAATACTGTTCCTCTGACAAATCCCTCGGTGCTGTTGTTATCACTGTTGACTGCTCCTTCTTGTTTGTACAAATTCTTGGCAGCAAACTCAATCGTAGCCGCCCCTCCCAACGATGCACCGCCAACTACCACCTCGCCACCCCGACCGACAGTGTTCCAAAAGCCTTGCAAAGCTTCCACCTTGGCCGCAGCCGAAAAAGACTTGACATTCTCCAATTGTGTATACCCCCACCCTAGCAAATCCACAGCGTACACATCTACCCCCATGGCTGCCAACTGAGGACCTAATCTACGATATTCAAGTGCCGATGAGTCAAAGCCGTGCACTAGCAATAATGGCAATGTCTTTTTGTTACTACTAGATGATGATTTTTGTGCCTCAAAGTGAATGAAGGAAATGCCGACGAATCCCGTTTCACTGACATCGGTGCTGACGGGAACCATTACACGTTTCATTTTCTGTGCGGCGGCGGTGCATAGTTCTTCGGAGATTGAGCCTTCGGTGAAAGTGTTGGGTGGAGTGAAGGTTAGATCTTCTTGATAGGATGATGATGTGGCGGAGAGAGACGTGGTGAGCGAGGAGGAAGACTTTGGTGGTGTTAGTGTGAAGGAATGAGCCGTTTGAGGGCTGGCGAGAATGGCTGCGAGTGCCATGGCGTAGTTGGAGCGCATCATCGTGGAGGTTTTCATCTTGATAAGAGTGGAGTTGTTGTTGTGGTGGCTTTCGCTACCAAAGGGATGTCCACATGAACATGCTCTTTGAGGTTGGCGTGGTGGTGATGACGTTGGAAAGAAGTGGCGCGGCCATCCATGTGGCGCAAAACCTACGTAAAAGAGGCAACGTACATAATTGAGCTATACCATTCCTCACTACTGTTATGTTGTTGTCCTAATAATTTCATGATGTACTTCTTCGCATGCTTGCATGTACAGGCCAGGACAATGTTTAGATCCAGAAGTTGATGCGCTTATATCTTTCATTTTTCTACATCAAGGCTCACTTGCTAGGGAAGCGGCAGAAGCAGTGACAGAAGATACGATGAGTAAAACTTTACATGATTAACATGAGCCATGAGGCTGAGGAGTGCGAGAGGAGGCTGGAATGATGAGGATCGATAGATGCTGATGGAGAGACGAGACTACGCTTCGATGGATATTTTGCGGCTTGGTACTTTATTGATTGTGATATAATTGTAGCTAAGACGTGCTACATGCTATCAAAGCTGATACTGATAGTACTTTTCTAAACGTCACTTTTTCCTTAGAGAGAGGGGGTTGAGATGATGAGCCTTGAGCTTTCGTGAATGCTCCAGATTTGCGCAAGGCATTTAGTGTCTTTGAATAGAGATACTTGAATATAAGTAATTAAAGACACCGCTACAACCCGAGGTGTTGCCACACTCGGCGTTGCCTGGAGCAAGTGCTAAAGAGTTGTGATAATTCATCTGTTAAACAAATTATGGCATGAATCCAACGCTTCGGACGAATCCAACGCTCAGTGCTCGGAGTCCGTTCCCATAGAAAAGGACTCCCGATACAGCGAGTTGAAATACTCCCCTCAAGCTAGCTAGAGGTGCCAAAAATTGACATGTGTCAAAAAGGCGACGTGGAACCTTACCCACTAATATTGACACAAAACACAAAATCCATCACCTCACACAACAAGCCATCCTGCGCACCTTTCACATCATCCCAATACAGCGGCCATGCATCTTTACTGATCGCGTAAATACACTCTCTCGCTCATCTTTTCATGCTGAATCCATTTCTGACGGCGGCGCTGACTGATTCTCCGCCAATTTGATGCAAACATGATGAGAACACAATTGATACAAAATGGTTGATTTTCACTGTCTCTGTCGGAATTTATCTCATGAGACGCAGCATTAGTTGTGATAGAAACGAAAATGCGATTATTATGAGCACCAAATATATTACTATTATGAATTATGCGGCGGCAAATAATGTTGATGATACCACATGTGCCGAAACATGTATGTGCTTTGATGAAGAGGATGATCGAAAAATCAATATGTTCAGGTGGATATGTTGAAGAAGAATATACGTTGGGCATGTGAGAAATAAACCAGCGGCCCACCTCGTAAAAAAAGAGGCAAATACGTTGAGAGAACTTGTAATGAACTCGCAATTCGTAGGGAATATACAACAAATACTTATGTAACAATCAATCTACTCTGTGCTCCCTCCAAATATACCAATGAATGATTCGAATCCAGGACTCTTTGAGACATTATCTCGTGAAGCAATTGCAAGGTCGTATCCGAGCTCAAATTGGTAAGCAATAATTGCACGAAACTTTTCGATATCAGTCATCTTCCCATCTAGTTTACTGGATGTGATGTTCGCCTTCTCCTGCTCGCTCAACAATAATATACCTCCATCTTTCACATCTTCACCTGCAGATTTGGCAATGTCACAGTTTGGATCAAACCCAGCAGCAAACACCGCCAATAGATCTTCAAAAAATCCTCTCTTATCACGCTTATCAGAACGTGCTGTGCTTTCAGATGGATACTGATCATAGAAATTCGACGAAGCTATCTCAGCTTCTGCTCCACTCTTGTGCTGCATCAGCCGTGATTCAACGCCCCTTCCAGTTACCTTGCCACTACGGATGAACACACCATCATAGCTAGACCACTTTCCAACTCATCCTCAAGTTCTTGAAATTTCTCATCAAGAGACTTCATTAGGATCTCACAGGTGCCAAGCCGAGAGGAGTTCTCAAACAAATGCTGAGTGGCGTGTAGCTGCCTGCTTGTTGTAGTAATACCTCCTCCAACATCATTCTTGGATGGATTGCCGTCCGTTCCAGATTGAATGTTACCAAGGTCGCCTAGAATGCTGCGTAGAACATACTCGTTTGTATGGTGTCTAGGTTTCATGAGGACAAGGAGCAATGTATATATTACGGGAGAGAGTGCTTTTGTTGTTTCAAATATTATGATTGTGATTTATGCGCTACATCGCATAGCAAGCACTGCTATACTCCGAGAGGGGATCGGTTTGAATTTGAATTTATGGACGAGGAACATTGTTTGAATTTGTTGCCACCGACACACTGCCAACGTCTCCACAGATAAAACCACTTTCCCAACTGCCAGTAATCACATCATCCACATTATTCTCCCGAAATTGACACAAAATGGCAAGCTGTAGATGCAGCACCAGATACGTCGATACACATCCAATATCGTAAGCGGCCGACCGTACCATTGAATTCTACGTCGAAAATTGGTCTAGAGAGTATATTATTACTTTATTATAGCATATATATATGGTGTAGTGGGATGTTGTGTTCAACGCTATCATCGTGATAGCATGTGATGGAGGTTGTCGGCGCCGCCGATTTTTGCTCAATTTTGTGTCAATTTTTCACACATGTCAATTTTTGGCACCTCTAGCTAGCACCCTCATGGCGCTAGATTGCTCTCGCGTATTCAAATGCCTCTACTACTTCTATTCGATCTCCACGATCTATCTAATCTCACCTAAACCCTACCGAGGGAGGATGAGTTCACATAAAGCTAATCTCACCCTGCTACGATATGCTGCTCCAGCTTGCATCAGAGGCTGGCCAGCCATACCGCCAGCGAAGTGTTCGGTTTCGGCGTTGCCGCGTAATCCCTAATCACTCCTTACTCCATCTGAAATAAATTGTAGGATCTTCTCGACAAAAGCACTCCTCTTCGCTCCCAATGTCATCGACGTTCAAGCAGATAATCAACACTTCATGAATATTGATCTATTATCAATCGCTTCTTCTCTTGTAACACCCTCACGAACAAAATGAAATGCAACTGCGGCTGCGGCACACTTCTTCTTCAAGCAAGTGGATCCTTGGTACATCGTGTTAGATAACCCAGACTGATCATCGCCAACACACAGGTCCTCAAATAATCCTCAGCAAATACCTCAACGCACGAATGTATTGTGTAGACTCAGCCTGGTAGGTCGAACTATCAACACTCCCCTGTCTCTTGGGACACCAATAGATAGGAGCATTATTCAAGTCAACATAAAACCAGCACGAGATTTCCTCGTGACCGTATCACCAGCTCATATGCATCAGTAGAGCAACAGATGACAAATCCTTTTCCTCTCGGCTCAGGCATATCAGGAGGCAGAACCTCCTTCCTATCCTTCTCCGTCATAGTGGATGGAATACGTCCAATCCTGCTTCTGAAATGCTGCTGAAGTGATGCATGGCACAATAGGATCATACAACATCTCGGCATTCTGATACTTACCCAAGTATGCGAATAGGTGAAACAAACACTCCAAATGACGTTCTACGGACTGAGCAAGATGTCTACTTCTCATCATTGAAAACTCCCAACAAATATCTACCCGACCAGGCTCAGCTCTCTATCGCAGCATTCATTCCAATCGAAGATTGGCAATATATAGGACGCTTCCTCACTATAGACACTCTCAACTGACATCTATCTGGCCAATACCCAATCTTGAAGGAGCTTCAGCACGTCTTGGCAGTGTTCGGCCGCTCAAGCCAGTCACTCCTGAACATACGTCACGGCTGAGCTGACATACTGGATCGAGCCAAAGGCCCAGCACCAGACGCCATTGTTCAACTCCACTTCACGAGGTCGATTGCCAAGATGCATTGATGGCCTCTCAATGAATGCCTATTTCACTTCTCAATGTCATTCGTCTTGTTGTGGAGCAGGGCTTCTGCAATCATATAGATCATCAGCACTTCGTCTACACGCAACAAGGCATCCTTCATGTACATGTCGCATCACTAAAAGGACGAAAACAAACACAGATCTCTATTCGACAATTGAAAGCGAAGGTCATACATACTTACTTGAGTATAGCCCGAAATCTCTGCCTGCAACACAGCTTCCATGAACCTCTCGCTAGATAAGAGCATTTCTTCATTCTCAACACCAAATTCGGACTAGCAGGCAACATAGCGCTTCTCAAGGACTTCAGAGATATGAATTCTTGGTCTTTCCTATAGGCATGGAGGGATCCATCATCGGCGTAGGTGAATGCATCATTTGCACTCTCGACTTATCATACCAGCATGGCTTCACACCACACTTGTAGATCTTGCGGCTTGCCTACCCTTGATATCAGATGATCCTCATCTCCTTCTGCAACGCAACCTATAGGGAAACAACACTGGAATACACCTTCATAATTGATCATCCTCGCACTAAAATACTCGGCCATCTCCACACGGTTGATATATTTCAGATCCTTTAGCCAGCTGCATCTGCATCCATTGCTTGTAACACTCAATTAAGAACACCCAATTTACCGTAGACTGAGGAACTTCTTCTGGCCATACCTCATCGTGATATACTTCTTCCCTTTGGATATAGCATTTGCTTCACGGCACTTTTCACGGCAATGATCCAGTTCTCTCATCAATCTCTTGGAGTGGTGTATATTGTCGACGTAGTTCAAAATAACATTTTGGGCAATGAGCGCACAATAACTGCTTCACATTCTCATCTTGGAGCCAAACATTGTAGATGATGATAGTACACAGGGCTTGATCGGTAATAGACACCAGGTGTCTAACCATCCTTGTCGACACTGCGACATCGCACCTTGCACAACTTGTGGCAATCCTCCCCTTGAGGGAGAAAGACCTCTACACCAATCTGGACATACACAAGTGATCTGTCAGTAATAGGGCTCCCCTGAAGCGCTGCACGCATCAGCCTAAGCTACCACATAATATTGTCTTCGAACCTCATCCACAAGAATTGCAAGAGCTTCCATCTTACCATCATGAATATGCCAGCCGCTGATAACATCAGATCATCAAACCGCATTTTGTAGAGTTTCTCCTCGGCCTCTTCCTCAACCGTAGATAATTCAACAACACCTACCGGAGGCAAAGTCGCCGCATTTCCAAAATTTGCATCGAATATTGTTCATAACACAGCCAAATGCCGCGTTCGACCTCATTCCTAGCCATTTCGTTGCCCCATGGTCATTAATCTAGGCTCCAACTACCCCTCCCAAATCCGCAGTAGCGTGTGGGATCTTGTGTATCAAAGAGTTCCTATCCTCTCAAAGAATAACACCACTTGATATTAAACCAATCAACCAACCAAACGTCGCAATATTACTATATCTGGCTCATGCGTAGTCACTGTGTATGGATGTAATTCGTCGCTGAGCTAATGTGCCACATACCGTAAGGTTCATGATTTTGCACCCTCCACTCAAGGCAATAATACCAATACATTATTCAGCAACCCAAAGAAGCGTTCAGCCAGGTCAGCCAATTGCGTACCTCTCTCTAACACTCATAAAGCAGTTCCCACCTCGTATAGAAATCTGCGCACTCCTTGCAAGTTTGAGTTGCTCAAGGGTCGCAGACGAGCGTGTCTGGAACATTTACTTTCATGCCGTTGCTGCCATTCCATGCTCAGCATCGCATCAGTGTAGAAGACGGCATCAATAAATCGTTTGTTGTATAGTGCATGATCATTTTGTTGGAAACTCTCTTCACAAAGTCGTGTTGGATGGATACCTCCCCAGCTGCGTGGTCTATTCAATAGTGAGCATCCTCTTCTGAAATGAGTCATAACTTACCAAGTCTCTTCGGCTGAAACACCAGTAGGATCTCCAACTCCAACGCATTGAAAGTACCCATAGTAGCCGACACAATAGCTTCAAAATCTTCTAAGAACAAGTCATTATCATCCCTTGCCTCATCAGTACTGCTAGCTGCAAAGTGACCTTCCTCCCCTGACGCTAGAGAGGCTCTACGTGGGAGAACTAACGGAAGTCATAAACTGCAATACCATACGCAATAGATATATCTCCAGTGATTCCAAGGCATCTCCGCTGATAGTTCCTCTTCTATGAGGCAACTACTCTCATTAGTGCTAACATTACGCACCAATGTGATCCTTCATCACCTCAATGTAAGCGAGCATCCTCAGCAGGATCTCCTAGCATTCATTACGGAGGTGGAGAGACAGTTTCTCTCGATCATAGCATCATGCACATGGACCTTGAGCGCTCTTGCACAAGTAGCCTGGATACTACCTCATACTCGCTCGTTCCTGATCTTTAATGAGATACAGGCAAATTCGCCGGCTCAGGGGCCACGCATATAACAGCTTGGGAGCTTATCATACACAATTTGGTCACGACTCTTCAGAACTATGTCATTTTCCTGACCATACTAAGCCTTGGTATGGATTTAATGCCCTCCATCACGGAGGCGCGCGTAATACTTACGTAATCGCCAATTCTTCAG
>JAHBBA010000220.1:0-13601 GCA_018806925.1 Skeletonema costatum | reverse complement strand
GCAGGTAATGCCTGTCTTTGGAGCTTGCTAGGCAAGATTTGGAGTACAAGACCGTCGCCGGTGTATACTGGAAACTGGCCTTCAAGATTGTTGTTCCTCAAATTGATACTGGTGACATACCCGTCAACGTCGCAAGATATTCCATACCACTCGCAATGATCTACTGTCTCATTCATCCACCCAGCGCTGTCTGTCCAATTCATCCACCCATCATTGTTTGTCCAGTCCTGACCGTTTGTTTCAGTGTACATCGCCACCAGACTTCCTCTCTCAATCCAAAGTCGTGGATCGTACAGTTCTAAGTTATTAGATGCATAAGTCCTAAGGTCTTGAAATTGACCGCAAGGATTTGAAAGTTCTTGGTTGGTATTCAGTGCCTTTGACTTCAATGTATGTCCAAATTCTCTTTGAGCGTAGTTGAAGAAATCACAATAGCAATGTGGAGTTTCAAGATAAAAGGACCCCCAGTTAAACCCCAAGCCATCTTCATAAGACACATAATCTCCGCAGCAATATTCAGCTGCATAGTCGCAAGCTTCTCCTACTCCTGTATCTTCGCAAAGACGTGACCAAAAGTCGCACTTGCGCTCATTATACAAACCAGCAGTTTCACTGGAATCAAAAAGAGGATTAGTGACGATTTCGACATCTTGGTCTGTAGTCTCACAGGAACAAGACTCAGCTTCTTCACACAGCGGTGCCATGACACCGTCCTTGATCCCCAGGACGTTGATGTACTTTTGGCATGTTGACCTGAAATCTTCACACTGCAGAAGATGATGTGTCAAAATTGAATTAGGTGCATGATACATTGCAACTCAACCTCGAATCAACTTACATTGCAAATCCCCCCTCCGCAGTTTTTGCAATGCTCTGTGGCCGCACCCATCTCCCAAAGCCTATTCACATAATCAAGACATCGATTAGGATTTGCATTATAATTATACCAATCACATGTTCTATTTTCATGATCCTTCCACCCTGGAGTATCGACACAAGACTGTGTTGGATTAGATGATATTGTTGCTGACTTTTCGTCAGATTTCATATGACGATTGATAACAGCAATGAAAGTTGGTGAGAAAACGGGAGGCGGAACAACCGCTGCCACTGGGCTGCTGATAATGTTGAGCACATCAACATTATCCGATGTGAGGTCTTCATCTTGACGAAGAGGCCTAGATGCAGACGGTGGCAGGGCTGGTGGAGCCTTCCCCTCCCCCGATCCATCGCTTTGATGAATTAGTGAGAGGGGAATAACAAACGTCGCGATGGATCCAAATGCGACCACCATAGTCAGCGAAATAATCCCACCCCTCAGCCATGACATGAGCTTGGTCTTCTTATGCTTGGCGGCCTTGTTCTGCTTGTAACGTTTCTTCTTCGCCGCTGTCTTTTGCTTCTTCTTTGCGGCCGCTGCATTATCCATCAAAAACTGCTGCTGATCGGATGATACGGATGATGATATCGCCGTCGGTGGCCCAGTCGCCCCCCTCTTTCCTTCCTCATCGAGTAAACGAAGAAGGAACAAATCCAGCAGCACTGTCAAAAGGAGCTCCGTCGAAAGAGCGGTCAACTGTTCGTTCTTGAGCGTAATGCCCTTCTTCGCAAGATCTTTGACGACATCACGAGAATCATCATCCTCATCGGTAGTGCCTTCCTTGCCCATCAAAGAGCGAATAGCTATCAGCTGTTCCAGGAGAATGCGACGATTCATCGATGCAGCGTCGGAAGTGAAAGTAGCGTTGTCCATGATATTGATATTCATTGTAATGTAAAACTCGTCAATCAGAGCAGAAGACGATATAATAGACGATTGAGTTGTCTGTTAAATGGGCGAGGGAACGAACAGCATGCATGCATGCAGTTTAGTATTGATAATAAGCTGTATGCGGTGTGGCGGCTCTGCGGTTCGGGCAGTTTGCTTACATACCTACCGCGGACCAAAGTTCAACATGGTATTCAATAATGACCGGGGTCATTCCCAAAAAGCTTGCATGAGTATGGGATTATGTCGACAGCTTGCTCTCTCTCTCTAAAATATCTATCGTAGTTGTGCTAGAAAAAAACCATCCCATGGACCCTAATACTCGTAGAACAAATATCAAAGACGGGGGGCACAGTACTTAGCGCACGTCTCATGAAAAGAGGCACAACCAAGCTAGAGATAGAGATAAGAAGGTATACGCCGGGAACTCAAAGGAAGGATACACGAGCACGTAGGTAAGTATATGACAAACATCAGGGGAACGTCTCATGCATTGGAGAGGAAGGGAATGTAAAGCTCAGGACAATTCTTTCAGCTAGATTTAAAAGGCTAATATATATAATCTAACTCCGAAGACAAGATGCTGTGCCTTTGAACAACATCATTCAATTCAATACACAAATCAGTAACAATAACAAGCAAACGAAGCTAAAACTTCATCTGCATCTTGTTCACACTGTCGAGAGAGCCTTTCAGCCCATTGATCTTATCGTCAAGATCGTCAATCATAGCGTCCAAAGAGTCATCTTGAGGGAGCATCTCAGTCCAATCGGAATCGGACACAACACGAGAGAAACTTTCAAGTTCCTCCTTAAACGCATTGTACAAGCAATAGTTTGTTTGAAAGTTCAAGATCGTCTCAATAAATTCGTGCAGCGAGAGTAGGTATTGAAAAGCAGATTTGATGATCTCATCCGTTTCTTCTTCGTTGATCATAGAAGCCCTCTTCTCAGCCAAGAACTTGCGCTTCTCAGAAGCCCTTTCCCTCCCACGATCCCGGAGTAGCTGTTTTGTCACTGTATCATCCAGTGTCTTTCTGAACATAGACGCCAATTTGCTCACAATGCTTTCGTTCAGATCAACCTCTTCATCGTCTTCATCGGTGTCATGTTCTGGAGGACGGAAATTAGGAAGGTTGGGGTCGAGACAAGAGTAGTAAGGCTCGATGGCAAGATGCGTATTCGCTGCAGCAGATTCCATCAATGCCCACACCATATCATCGAATTTCAAGCTGACAAAGCTTTCCATACCAGGGCAGATGTCAAACAAATGCTTCGTTTCCGGCAATTGGTTGATGTCCTTGAGTGCCACTTGAAATAGATTACGAAAGATCGATCCAGCATGCTTGATAAAGAAGTTGATACCGGGATGCATGGCAGTTTTGGAGGTCGTCTTGACAATGCTGAGTGTCGCTCGCTCCCAATTTTCGCGCTGTAATCCTCCTTGAAGGTAGCCGGCCCCAGAAGCGACGTAATCTTTCAACTCTCCAACATTGGGAAACGACTCTACGAAGATCAAAAAAAAATTAGATACAAGCAACACAAGGAACATCGCTGCCTGACACAAATTTGCCTTACCTAACATCGCCGCTTTCATCAATTCCTTCGCCCTTTGGAATTGCTTCCCTCCGATGAACTTTTTCTCTGCATAGACATAATCTGGAAGCCCCTCTTCCCTCTCAATCAAAGTATGGATAAGTTCACGCCACTTTTCCTCATCTTCGACACTTGCCGCCGAGCCCAAAGTGCGATCAGCCCATTCCGACTCGTCTTCCCTATCCAACTCATCATCAAGATCCATGAGGGATTCTGGAAATTTAACAGCAGCTTCAAGATCTCCGTCCAGATATTCCCCTACACGCTTACAAGCACGCTGCAACAAGTCTCCCAATTTTCTCTTCAAGTAGTCAGGATTGCGATACTTTCTCTTCCCTTCAAGGATCTCCTTTTCACTGCGGCATTTGGACAGTTCCTCTCTGATGGACTTCAGTACTTCTGGCAAGCGAGCAGCAGTATCAAGTAACATCACCTCACGCATCTTGTTTTTGGCCGCAGAGAATCCGATCCTCGATGCAATTTCAGGGCTGAGTTGGGCGTTTTCGGGATCTACCTCGCGACACTTGGCGTGAGCCGCGATCCAGCCTTCGAACTTCTCTTCCTCGTAGGCAGTAGCGCGTTCAAGGAGCTCCTTTCTCTTCATGAAGAGTTGATCTGGCTGAAGATCCTCGCGGTCAAGGGTTGGTGTGATACTCACATAAGGGAAGATTCCTAACTCGTGGTATTCTGAGAAGAAATTATTGGCCTTGTTAGTAGTCCTGGAATCCTCCAAATTTTTGTCATACTTGGTCATGAGTACAATGGCATCCTCTTTCCAGCCTCTCCCGTTAGTGGTAGATTCAAATGTCTCATCACAGAAGTCGATGATAGCATTAGTAGAGAACTCTTTCGGCTCGACTAGGACGCACAACTTGGAGCGAGGCTTCTTCATGGTATCACGAAGGATTTTCTTGATAGAATCACGATGGTCTTCCCCGGTGCTCTTGTTGGAGATGATCCCAGGAGTGTCCACAAAACACATGTTTTGCACATTATTAGCGCGGTACACAAGTTTCAACGACTCAGAGCTGAATCTTTTCTCATTTGCTAGTGCCCCGTTGTGTTGAGTGATGGCAACGAAGGCCTGTTCAATAGTCAAATTTGTAAGAGGTGACCCGACCAACTCTTTCCCACTTAGCTCACAGGTGGGCACGCTGAGATTACTCACGTGAATGCATGTTGTATCTAGAGGGCAACGTGTTCCCGTACCTTCTTGGACGATGTTGACCTGAAATAAGACTATTGTGAGTACATGAAATCGATAACATAACACGAGCATATTATGAGTGGCAACAAAACTTACCGGAGCATTCATGAACCTCTCCATGATAGTCGACTTTCCAGCCGACTGCATGCCGCAAATCACAAAAGTAACGAAGGGTGCGGGTTTGTCCAACTTATCTTGGTAGAGTTTGTTGATATCGGCGACGAAGGCGAGGAGATCATCTTCGTTTTGTGAGAGCAGTTTGGCGAACTTCTCATACGATGCATTATTGCCCCGTGCTCCAGTTGTCTCGATCTGACCTCCATCGTGTTCAGCAGCCAAGGCTTTGGCTTGCGCCTTCTTCTGCCGGCGTTCATAACGTTTGGTTCGACGATCATTCGACATGGTTGGTTGATTTATGGCTATTTGGTGGTCGTTGGGTGCATCCCTGCTCTGCCGTTGGAACCCGTCTGATTGATTTTGATCCACGGAGGAATTAGCTATTGCCGTGGAGGGAACAAGGTGCGAAAATTTCACAGCGCTTGTGTGATATTTTCAGACAGGCGTCAGGCATAGATGAAGATAGCCTCGGCGCTTTGAATGAGTTACTTAGCTCTAGAGGGGAGGAGAGAAGAGCAACAATCGTTTACTAGGTGTATGCTGCTACTCTTTAACATGTGTGGAAATACCTCTCGAAGAACATCAGCTGTACTGCATGCATCATGGGACCCAAGAATCTAAGACATGAAACCCAATGATGGAGTCCTTAATTGTTTGCATGGCACTGCATAGTCGGCGGGGAGGGAATTACTCTGGCTCTGGCTCCCTGGGCAATTCAACTTCAATTGCTTCCAAAATCTCTGGAAATCATGGTACTCCTCCGTAGAATAGGGAGAGCTGCTTGACGGCGTTTGCTTGAGATATTGGCTAAATCTGCTTTTATAGAAGGGATGTCGGAAGAATTGCTTATGTCTTCGATTGGATTGTCCCAAAGCGCTGCTATGCCTTCAACACGCTCGGGTTTCTATTACGATCAATTTGAGCATAATACCCTGCTCGAACAGCGCATGACGTGGAAGAAGCACCACTCTCACTTTCCATCCCACCATATTGCCACATTTCTACCTTCAAAAGGTAGTACTTCTTTTCGAAACCGATCATCCCTATCCAACAAATATTGACAAAATTGTTCATGTGTCCGAACAGCCACCTTCTTCTTCTTCTCATTGCCATTACCGGCATCATCATCATCCACGTAGATGAATCGATGGCGAAATAAATTCGGAAAAACACAGCATGGAACAATAACAAAGGGCTTGTTATAGCGCAGTGCTGCGTCTACAATGGCTTCAGTTGCTCCATCAGCGTGCAATCCAATGATAAGGGATGCATTTCGTACTGCCTTCTCTACTGCCTCGTCTTCAAATAATAGCACCTTACAATCAACGCCATCTCCATCACTGCAAATGTCAACATCAGAAGCAACAGAAAAGTGTGTCACTAATTGGGAGAATCGTTTGTCTAATTCATCCTCTATAAAACTAGGTGTGTGCTTCAACCGTTCCTCCAACGAGTGTTGCCACTTCTTTGGTAGTTTCGGCACAACACTATTCAAATAGACGGAGGCTACATCCGCCAGTCTTGGATCAATCATGACCACTCGGAGGGAGTGACATAGAGCTAAGCGTGCTGATAGTTCACCTTTTCCACCGGCAATGTCCAACACATGCATATTCGTCTCTACTTCTTCTGTAGACGAGGAAGAGGAACACTCTCGAACAATGTGTGGAAACTTGTCTAATATCCATTTGGCAAAATGTTTGTGCCGATCTTGATTCCTTGCTCCATGTCGATCACTCTTTCGATTCCCCCTTCGCTTGCTGTTTTGAGAACAGGTATTTGATTCATTGGACTGCTTTGCAATTGCCATCTCCAAGGCACGACGTCGTCCCTCTTCACGCTTTTGTTCCTTCGTTTTGACATCGGCGATGGTAGTGTTGATTGAAGCTTCCATGCTTGCTAGCTGACCACTGATTTTAGGCTATCATGTCGCCTGGGTGTTATTAGAGAATAATTTATACAAAAGCATCAAATAGGTCAGAAAGAGATGCACATAATGAATATATAATCAGACACATCACATCACAAAACAGCGAGAGAGAGGGTCATACTCTTCCTATCAAAACACTTTCTGTCATCAGCCCCAAAATCAAATTGCGGACCAAACTACTACTTCTTCACCCCAAAACGCCCTTTTGACATTTCGGACTGCATGCAATATCGAAACATTTTGTCTCATATGTGCAGCAAATGTGAGAGAGAGAGATGTGGACCATTTGTGCAGTTTGATTTATGCGAGGGGTAAGGGTGTTTACTTAATCTAATCATTCCCTCTCTTTCTCGAGTGCTTCTTGCTGCCGTCGTCTTCGTCTTACCATTCTACTGTTGGCATCGCCTGCTGCTTCTTTCCATTACATACGCAGATTGAGAGCTAGCGAGCATAGCAAGCCATTGTAAATTGTGAAAAGAGAAAAAAATTGAAGGGAGGCGATCGAAGAGGTGAAGTACGGACAGTCCGCCCCGCCAAAACGCGTTTCTAATCCGTCCATGACTCGATTTCTCATCAGTGTCGCCCTCTTTCTCGTGGAGCATCGATCGCCTAAAACAAAATAATGTGGCTTGCTCTTTCATGTTCACTCTTTCACGACCGCCGCCATGACGACCTCGATACCAGCACCATCCAAGGTGGAGTTCGAAGCCGACACACATCGGCGGCCTCATCGTACACCGTTGGGCATCAAATCCGTCGCATGCATCGTTGCGATATGTCTGTTCACCTCCATGTTCCAAAACGGTCTAATACAGAAGAGCTCCATCTTTGTCTTGGATGATAACAACAACCAGTCTACGAATCCTGTTTCTTCGGGTGACAATGCTGGAAGTACATCTCATCATGCTCGGACTCGAAGCAGCAACTTTTCAACTTCGCTAAACCTGAACAAAACACATGCATTATCACCCAACAACAGCACACACCCAAAGCCAACAGATCGAGATACTAACACGACAACATCCAAAGCCATAGCAACATCAACTCCCAACAAAAGCAAAAGACCTCACTTGTGGCTAGATGCCATAACCTACGCAGAAGGTATAGCAGGCTGGAAGACATCTCTTCTAGAACTATTATACTTTGCTCAAAAGGTGAATGGTGGTGGCGGTGGCGCTACACTCGTCGAACCATGCATGACATCCGGTCGACTACGATCTTGTGGACGATACGAAACTAGAGGAGTTCCTGTTAGTGAAATCTTTGATCTTGATGAGTACATGACACATCCTTCCGATGGTAACAGTAACAAATACCCTGTGATGGTTTCCTATGATGATTATCAGAGCATAGTTGGCAATACTACAGTTGCAAAGACAAACGTGTGCATGCTACACAGCAAAAGTCTCTCCATGAACACCCGCTGCACCAACGATACATCGTGGATAATGACCATGAAACAAAACAACCTACAACGCATGATGGATAACTCCAACCAACAACACTTCATCTTGCACATGGAGGATTATTGGAGAGGAAGCATCTACGAATTAGGATGGCAATTGGGAATGTACATTCCAAATGATAAACAAGAACGATTTGTAAAGGGGATGGAGATTCCACATAAAGGAGTGTTTGAAGGCAAGACTATTCCGTTTCTTCGGATGCATGTGCAGTTTGTAGATGATTTGTTGCAACGAGCGAATATTACGAATGATAACTTTTCGGCTGTTCATTGGAGAGCTGAGAAGAAAGGTATGGACTTTATGCGGTGTGCTAGGGCTGTTAATGAGGTGAAGCATATCATGTTGCGTGAGATGATGACAAGTAATGCTACAAGGAAGGATGAGGAATCCAGTCAACACAAGTTTGTACTAATGTCAAGCTTGAATGAAAATGAAGATATGATGTGGTCTGGCTCGAGGAACTCCATTGTCAATGGAACCACAACAACACCTCAACACGCTCTACATTATTTACTACATGATAATGGATTCATCAAAATCGATGGATTGCTAGAGATGCAAGCCAAGAAAGTTCACAATGATCCAGGAATGCTTGCAATCTACGACTTGATCATTGCGACCAAGGCAAATAACTTTGCAACATGTGCTAGAGATGGAAAGACTGGTTGTAATGGAGTGACGAGACGATTGTGTGATGCGTGTAATCATGTCGGCAAATTTGGACGTTTGGCAACATCATTGAGAAAAGAGGATGGGGATCATCGAGGGTCGTCTTTTGAATGTTGGCCAACAAGCGAGTAGTTGTATAATGTAGGTGTAGGTCGATTGAGTGATTGTTGCGCATGATTATTTAATCTGAATCAGTCTCACTCTCAATGAGGGGATAGTGGAGAGCTGAGCTTGGCGGCAAGTTTTGCTCGGTACTCGTCCGAAGGACAAGAAAGCAGCTTCAGAGGATACTGGTGCAGGTCAGGCTCTTCAGATCACGAGCAAGTAGCGGTCGGTATTACACTAGAACTAGACAAATCAGGGGCCAAACAATTGATCATTGGGTCCGTTCGTGGTTATATATATGGTACCCCTTGGAGAGTATTGCTACGTAGTAGTGATGGATATTTACAAGAGTAAAGGATCATTGAGTAAAGATTATAGTTATAGCTACATGATGCGTTGAAGTTGAAAGGATTATTGAGAAGGCAGCGTGGAGCTGGCGGAAGAGAAGATCCCTGATCTTTCATCTTCAATATCGAGAGATCACAATCTTCGATACGCCTCAGCTCTTCACTTCAAGGCTCCAACTCACCATCATCCTCCAACACAATAGACAAGGTCACCTCGACCTCGACAGCGACAGGATCAAGAGGATAAATATATGGATATCTTTCCAAAATGAAACATGGTACCCTACGCTTTCGAACCGAGTTACCAGACACCTCTGACTTTGATTTCCTTGCACAAGACTGGTCGAACACAACGTACGCTGATACAAGAGAGGAATTCCCGAAGAACCTGATCAAGAGAGCAGCTCCGTCTTCTCTTGGTCTCCGCTCCTTTTCTCTCTACCTCCATTTCTGTTCCATTGTCCCATCATTCCATCATGAAAGTGCCTATTCAAGAGAGTCTTCACTGATGGTGCTTATGAACACTGCATGCGTCGGGGTCGGGCCAGGCGTGGATGGAGGCCGAGATGAAGCAGCCTTCTGAGAGAGGGGAGGTGATTGAGAGGTGAGAGAGCCAACGAGCTTGGCGGCAAGTTTTGCTCTTATTGATAACATGCCTCTTTCGAAAACGTGCCTTCTTCGTTCTATTCTGGCGGGAAGTAACATTTTGGCGCCGTCTTCATTAGATTAGAGTTCACACCTTCCTCACATCTGAACCTTGTTCCTCCGTCTATCTCGACTATACTACCGAGCAGCATCATATTACATATCATCTAATAAGATGAGCGCAGCTACGGATGAGGCGGACGAGATATGTGCTGCCTGCGGCATCCCCGCATGCGATGACATCACGTTGAAGTTATGTACCGCTTGCAATTCTGTTAGATATTGCTGCGTTGAATGCCAACGTCAGCATAGATCACAGCACAAACGAGCGTGTAAGAAACGAGCTGCTGATTTGCGTGATGAAATTTTATTTAAGCAGCCCGAAGGCATACATTTCGGTGATTGTCCCATCTGCTTTATTCCTATTCCAACTGGAACAGATGAAGAAGGCAAATTGAATACAGCAGCTTACCACCCGTGTTGTAGCAAAATGATTTGCAACGGCTGCATCTATGAAAGTAGATTACAAAAGACAGAACAAAAATGTCCATTTTGTCGAACTCCGTATCCAGACGACGATGCAGACGCTGAAAGGATGTTGAAGAAGCGAGAAGCAGCGAATGACCCATTGCAATTCGTGGTGTTGCGGCAGGTGCTGGAAAGAGGGGATCAGGACTTCAGTGAATGTTTCAAATATATGAACCAGGCCGCCAAAGGAGGTGATATGGAGGCGCACGAACAGTTAGGTCATATGTATTTACAGGGAGAGGGTGTTGAGGAGGATATGAAGAAGGCATTTTACCATTGGGAGGAGGCAGCGATCGGGGGGCATCCCATAGCTAGAATGAGCCTCGGAGTAATTGAAGGAGAATACGGTAGGCACGACAGGCAAATAAAGCACTTCATCATTGCTGCCAACCAAGGTTGTGGCGTTGCAGTAGAACAGCTCAAGATGTGTTACGAAGAGGGCCATGTAAGTAAACACGACTTTGGAGAAGCTCTTCGTGCATATCAGAGAGCCGTAGATGCAACAAAAAGTCCACAAAGAGAGGCAGCTAAACGAAATCCAGAATTGCTCAATGTAAGAAACCGCCGCCATGACGAGTATTAAATAGTGTAGGCGACAAGGGTAGATAATTAGTCGATTAAAATAATATGCTTCATTCACTCGTGAGCATCGATACTACCAATCGTTCGATGCTCTCTCGATCCTCCTAATCTTGACACCTAATCTCATCTCCTCGTTCTATCTACCTATGGGCATCTAATCCTCCTGACATCCTGGCTATTTTAATCCCCCCTAGGTTTCACTGACATAAAGTAATAGAACACAACAGCAGCACCAACTCATCATGGATTTGCAGCTTGCAGCAGCAATTGTAGTATGAATGAGTAATTTAGCGCTTAAAATATTCACATGCTATTGTAGCACTGCATCCCTTTCACCGCGGGCGTCATTCATCCAGCAAACTTCAACTATTGCTCTCCAAGCCTGCTTGCGGAACCCTGCTTGAGGGGGCTGTTTTGGCGGGAAGTTTCAATTCATTCTCCACCTCCCCCTCCACACAAATTGTTGTGCTAGCTTGCTGGGACGTTACGTGGGACGTTGTTGTTCTCTGCGTCCTTTGATAGGAGCGTACCCTCCGATGCATGACTGACGAGCAGACATATTATCGTGATGAGCGCAGCTATGGATGAGGCTGACGAGATGTGTGCATCCTGCGGAATTTCAGGTGGCGATGACATTACGTTGAAGAATTGTAATGCATGCTATCTTGTCAAATATTGCAGCATTAAATGCCAAAAAGAGCATCGATCACAGCACAAACGAGCGTGCAAGAAACGAGCCGCTGAATTACGGGACGAGTTGCTATTCAAGCAGCCCGAAGGCACATATCTCGGGGACTGCCCGATTTGCTTCATTCCTATCCCACTTGATCCTGAAAAAAGTTCCAGGAGGCCATGCTGCTGCAAAGTTATATGTGATGGCTGCATCTACGCGAATCATAAACGTGAATTGGAAGAATTGCAGGTGAAAAAGGAATGTCCATTCTGCCGAACTCCTCTTCCGAAGGATAATGCAGAACTTGACAGAATGGTGAAGAGAAGAGTTCAAGCAAATGATCCATTCGCATTAAGAAAACTCGCCTCAGATTACTACGAAGAAGGAGATTATGGGAGTGCATTTGAATATTGGACAAAGGCAGCCAAAGTGGGTGATGTACACGCGCACCAACAGTTAGCTCATATGTATGTGGAGGGAAAGGGTGTTGAAGCTGATATGAAGAAGGCAATTTATCATTGGGAGGAGGCAGCTATTGGTGGCCATCCCAATGCTAGATCAAACATTGGAATAATTGAAAGACGTCATGGTAGGCTCAAAAGAGCAGTGAAACATTATATCATTGCCGCCAATCAAGGTTTAGATGTTGCAGTAGAACAGCTCAAGATGTGTTATGTAAAGAAAATGGTGAGTAAAGATGAGTTCGAAGAGGCTCTTCGTGCGTATCAGAGGGCAGTGGATGCAACAAAAAGTCCACAAAGGGAGGCAGCTGAACAAGAGCTCGAAGTTTTCAAAGCGTAAGGACCGCTTGACCGCCAAGAATGTAGGATAGTTGAAAAGACCAACAACTGTTAGATAATTAGCGCCTTAGCATAGCACCATTCTCAATGGAACATGGAACATTATCGCATAACATTTGTCAGATACGCTAAGAGGATACAGCATTTGTAAGGCAGGAGTAGGGTTGGACTCAAAGAAGAGCCAAAGAATAAGTAAAATATGAATATTGACATCGTATATTCACTACACTATTTATGAGCTAGATAGGATGAAACTACGTTCTCTCCAGCCCAGCCCTTCCCTGCTACTAGCACTGTCCAGCAATGCCTTTTCAACAGAGGTCAGCCATTGACTTTGACTTAGACCTTAGACTTAGACTCAATTAATACACTGGAGGAGGAATGTACTCCCTTTTGCGTGTTTGAGGGTTCCACTTCCATTGCCCTCTCTTTCTGGCTCCCTTCGGAATCCATGCATCGTCCTCATCATCACTCTCATCTCCAAACTTCCGACGCTTGCGTGGTTTAGCCGTGCTCTTCGTCTTCGCCAGCTTTGTCACACCAGGTCCCCGAGCAAATAGTTGTGGGAGGCTTTGCCATGATGTGATGACCTCGTACAATCGAGATAGAGACTCGACATCTTTGGAAGAAGCCTTTTCCCTCTTGCGTGTAAGAGGATTCCATATTCCCCACGAACTACTTTTCTTCTTGTCCAGGTTGGGCATGGTCTTTGGTGCAATGTCCTTGCCGAATCCATTGTATCCAATCCCTTGTTGAAGCATTTCGAATAGACAGGGCATCAACTCTAGAGGAATGCTATCGAAGCTACGGGGATTGTACAAGTCAGTGTTCACATGATTGAGTGCCAAGACAAGTTTGTAGCGAATTTTTATACCTTCACTTGCGTCAAGAGCATTGATCTGGATAGAGTTAGATAGAGCACAACATTCCAAAAAGAAGGAAATTGATTAGAGTTGAACGACTTTGTAAAAAGAGATAATGGGATCAACCTGTGATACGCAAAGATCAACCTTACCTTTCGAAAGGAGTCATTGTGATTGTGCCCAGTCATGAACAACGCACAAGTGTGATTACTAGTTGCAATGGAGTCGAGGCTTGTTGTGTCAAACAAAGCGCCTTTGACAATCTTGGCCCTCCCACCATCTACATGTGGGGTAGACTCGGCCCAC
>JAHBBA010000217.1:0-20285 GCA_018806925.1 Skeletonema costatum | reverse complement strand
AGAACCTCTTCTTCTTCCCTCTTCTCTTCGTCAGCTATGAAGCCTCCCGTCAAACTCGAATACAGCATTCTCAAATGTAAGCAAACCATCTCGAACTGCTTCAAATGAATGGCCATGTTCTCGTAACGATGAAGTCCACGCTGCTCGTGTACCAGCTTTTCCACCCCAATTGTTTTCGTAAGTTCGATTTTTCAGGGGATTGTAAAGATCGTTCTCTTTCTTGATCATGTGTTTGGCGAATGCTTGTGCAGATGTTGATGATGGGGCTTCTGCTGCGCGACCGCAGAAGCGACCAAAGCCATTTCTATACGACAGAAAACGGTGCATCGTGCTCGACGTATCCAGGGTGTTGAGTTTCCCACTTGATAGACGCGTGCAATGCCACGTGCAATTTCTTTTCCTGACAAGTGTAATTCACCACCATTGTCGACAACAATTTTCCAGAGTGGTGCCTTGGTAATTTGAGGTGACGCCTCCCCTTCTATTTCCATTGCGTCTTCCTCGCCTTTGATTTCAGCTATTTTCCACCCAGTGACAGTTGCCATCGTGTACTCTGCTACATCTGGGGCTCGATCAGGGTTAGGAACACTTCTCAGCCTCACTCTGTGGCCAATAGCAGATGTGATATTCTTCAAAATGTCATCATCTTCACTAGGTTTGTTTTCTCTGTCAAAAATACATCTTCGTCTCCACTCAATTTGAAGTCCACCAACCCATTTGCCTTCACAGCTTCAGTGTTTTCGGATTGACCATTCTGGGGATTGGCGTCCCCGCCGCTGGCCAAGGCCATGGCCTCCAGGGTTTCTTTCAATACCTCCTTCAGGGCCTTTTCGGTGGCACATTTTCCATCCAAGTTTTTGACCAAGACACGCAGCGAACTATCTGTTGTGTAACAAGACCAGTGATGCTTAGCGAGTGTTGACAGTTCGGCTGAATGGTGGTATTCTTGTCGACAAAAGTCTAGAAATGACTTAGCTGTAGGCTGACCACGATCGTCTACACTCAAAAAGTCTTCACTCTTGTCCTCTGCCCCAATGCAAGCTTCTCCAGGAAGTTTCATCAGTACTCCGTTTTCACTATCAACGTTGCCTTTGCTTCTGAGGATAAAATCTCGTTCTGTCCATACCCTGCTGCTTGGTCGTAGTCCGAAATGAATGAAGCATGACTGATAGCGGTCCCTCCCAAGCGGTTCGGTACGAATGAAGCACTTGTCTCTCTTTGCAATCAAATCCTTCTGTGCCTCGGTTACACGCTTTCGGCCTTTCGGCATTTTTCAGCTCAAGCGCCGCATCGCGGATTAGATCTAGTGCCCACACGCCATTGGTTTGATCATCGTCACCTGAAAGTCTCGCAAGCTTGGCTGTTCTCATTGCAGCGCGGAGGGTCTTGACGGTACCATCGTCTATGGCATCTTTCAGGTCTTCAATTGCTTGCTTCCTCTCCTCGGAGAGTGATTGCATTTGCTCGGTAAAATTGGTTATCTCCCGTCGAAGTCGATCAACTTTTGTAAAATGTTTCACGCTCTGCACGAGAATGACCGCGGTTCATGGTGTCAATATCTCCAAATGATACCAAGTCATCTTGAAGAGATTGAGATACTCTTCATCTCTCTTTTCTATTTCCTCTAATGTCAGGACTGTGAGCGACTCGACGCCAAATGCGGTCTCTTCTTGAATCTTCTTCACAACAGCGTTCACCTCTGCTTTGTTGAAGCTTTCTGCAGTCGGAAGGGCTTCATATTCAGCCTTTGTATCATCGTCGAGATCAATTATATCTTCATCATTCAAGCTCTCAATGAATTCGACGGAGTATTCCTTTGAGGCTTTGATGTCCTCGATAACTTCCTCTCGCTTTGTAGCCATGAAAGCCTCTCTCCCTTCGGTCGCCAAACGCTCTCTTGCAGCAGATTCCATCGCAGTAAGCTCTTCCTTGGCTGCCTTTTTTGCTCGTCTCTCCTCTGCATCAAGAGCTTTCACGGCATTTACCCTTGCTTTGAAGTTATCTTCGATACTGAGTTGAATATGATGTGTGTCATATGCAGCCTCGATTAACATACGAAGAATACCAAGCCTTTGCACAGCAGTCAAGTCGAGATAATCATTCCCATCGCATAAGTGATTGATGGCACTTTCTATGTGGCTATGGCCGGCGCCAGTAAAATCTCCACACTCAGATAATATTCTGGATGAAGCGCACGCTTCTCTTCTTCTACGATCTGCCACTGACATTGGTTTAAGCTCCCTGAATTCGCGAATGCTGTCCATCAACTTCGTTCCGTCTACGCTTGTACCATTGGTACACTCTGCAGCTTGTTGCTCCAATAACTGATGGCCATGACAGTGAGCTCACCAAGTCTGTGGGTAGAGCGGGTTTTCCAGGAGGGAGTAGGAGATCAACAATACTTGGTACAGGCTTGACAGGCACAAACGTGGTTACAGGCATTGTCTCATCGTTTTCTTTCACGGCGACAGAAGACCTCTGTTTACTAGGTGAAGGCGGTTGTTGAGATTGGTCGGCAAATTCGTCTTCGTTATCTGATCCTTCGTCGTCATCAGAGTCGGACTCGTCGTCGGAGTCTCCTTCAAGATTCATGTCGCCATCATTATCGTCGTTGACTTCTTCAATAATATTCTCCATTTCTAGTGCTGCTTCCTCAGCAACAAGCTTCTTTTGTTGTGATATTTCTTCAGTACTAACTTTTCTACCCCAAAGATCTGGTCTTGCCTCTTTCATCCGATCGATTAGCCACACAACTGCACGTTTCACTACACCTGCAGATTTGGCTTTCCAGCTGGCGCATTGCCTTCTTCAAGTACGCTTTTACGTGCTGATTTTGTTGTCACCGCAATGGCATTCTTGACTGCACTTTTGATCGGACCACTGCTGTCAGGCTTGCGCGTTCTAACATCTTCTAATGCCTGCAGCCATTTTGTTGTAACGAGCGGATCTTCATCTACAGCCAATAACGACTCCATATCGATCTTAACAACTGCAGTGACTGGTCTACGTTTCCTGTCGCCTAGGTACTCGTCCTCTTGTTCTACCATTTCAGGGGTTTCAAGAATACTCCACCACCAGAGGTCACTTGTTACGTCTTTGACTAGCAACCGGAGAAGAGCAATGTGACATTCTGACAAGTATACCGGAATAAATGAGGGTGGATTCAGATCGAGTTCCCCCACTGTTTGTGAATTTCTATCAGCGGCTGATACCTGAAAAGACAACGCAGCTGCAAAGTCGTCTAGTTCTATCGGCTCCAAACTCAAAACACGACAGAATGTACAGAAAAAATCCCAAACCAGAAGTAAATCGGGGATGCAATGAGCAGGAATGCCAGGGAAACATTCGATGTTTGCACGTGGAAGAACTCGCCCTTCTTTATGTGCTTTAGCAGCATTTGATCCATCGTCCCAAAATGACTCTTGAGCAATTAGAAGCTGATCAGTAGGGTTGACATTGTTCTCGTGGTCTTCAAGAGCCTTCGTTGCCTTTACCTTTGACTTTTTGAGTTTCTCTAGCTCACGCTTCAGTCCTTCTCGCCTGTACGTCCTTACTCCCACGACCTTTTTTGCTGATATTGGCTAATCCTTTCTTAGGAGCTTTGGCAAGATTGAGAAATCTGGCAACGTCCGTCATGGATTTGAATCTTTTGTTCTCTGCTGAGAAGAAAGCAGTGTCAAATCTACCTCCGGGCCTTTGGACTACCTGACAACGAAAGTTCTGGCTTTGAGATTTCTCTCCTATACAGCAAACGTAGGTGAATATACATGCAAAAAAGGTGAGCGATTGATCAACTTAGTAAAGTGGGAAAATCATGAGTTCAAAACCTGTTGTAACTCACCTCCACATTCTTCTAAATATGAGGAAAGCAATTCCATTGCTCTCTTCTCACGCTGGCTCAGACTCAATGACCCATTGCTACCTGTCGCTTTCTTCTTGGGAGATGAATCTGACGAATCCTTCCCGTCACTTTTCCGTTTCTTCCCCCCTGCGGCACTCTTCTTGGATGCGCCGTTAGATGCATTCTCAGATGGTTTTGCATTTGCTGCCTTCTTTCCAAGGACAGGATCAATTTTTGAAAAGAATCCTACAATTTTATCAATGTGATTCTTGGCTGTAGATGCATGCTTTGACTTGCTGTAAAATAAAGGTGTTGCAGAGAATCAAACACAAAAAATAATGAGATTACGACGTTGCTTTTTGACATCCATATATGGACGCAAAAACAGAATTGGAGCGGTGTGCTGTCAACTTTGTGCCCAAACATCACCACAGTATAGCGGTCACAGTGACTGTAAACAGCATACTCAGCCAGTCCCCCCTCTCCACAATCAATGCTTATATTATTATGAGGCTACGACATGCCTTTCAAGCGCCAAGGATAGCTAGTAGTGTCAAACAAAAATTATAAAAATAAAGCAATGCTTACCTGATGATGTGCCAGTTATATACTTTTCCCATATCATTTGCAAAATCTTCCCATCCACTCTTGCCATGCGCATAAGCACCCTTGTCTAAGTTCTGCCCAAGCACAGTCAAGTCTCTAGCCTCGTCATCACTGGGATTCGCAGCCTCCTGGAATGGGGTCGAATCGGGCAAATTCCAAGCTTTATATAACATTTTAATTCATACGTTTTCGATGCTTTTCACACGCTTCGCATCCTTCTCGGCTTGATCGGCCGCTGCCTCCTTGGAGTCTGCCATGACCGATGCTGAGTGATTTTGGTCGAAGCAGTGCTGCTGGGGTGCTTAGATTTGCCCTAGGGAAGGCGGCTCCCCATTGACCTGATGTCGGTTGTGGTGAAGGTGAGATGAAGAGAGAGGGTCTTAGTTTATTTTCTACACGCGTAACTTAGACTACGTGGTGATAAGATTATCTAAACTGTGTGCGTTCGTGAGTACGTTCGTCATCACAGTGGGTTGAGATCTCTCTGCATTTCCATCGATGATGCGACGAAAAGCATTGGTGTCTGTACAATTTGTAGTAAAAAGGTTTATGGCGTCGTTGTGGCAACTGTAGTTGGGTAACGACTTGGTCAAGGGTCCATCGCCTAGTAAGGCGATAGCTTCGAGACCGGCTGAGCCATTTGCAAAGCAAACGTCTCGTCCGAATTGTTGAGTGTAGTAGGTGGATGGATCGGGGCTTTTGTAGGATCGGCCGAAGTTTTCTGTGGGGTGCTGCCTTCTCCAAATGTCATTTGCTCTTTCCAGGATGTTGGATGGAACCTCAGCTGAAGAAGCTCTTTTGGCCATTTTGTGTGCGTGGGGGAATGTGGTGGCGTTGATGTTGTGGATGTTGTTTGAATCGATGGTTTTACCGTATAGGAATCTATTTATGGTAGGTCCAAACAAACCGAGAGGGCTAATGGCGAATGGGATGAGTTGCATTTTGGAGTTGTAGAGATCTTCAATGATTTCTTCGCCTGATATGGTAATGCCTGTCTTGTCATGACGGCGTGCTTTACTTGCTTGAAAAGGAAGAGCGGGCATAAAATAGATTCAAAATATGCCCGTCTCATACGGGTGACAAAGAACTCAAATATCCAGCGGTCATTGGCCGCAGTAAGTTCGATGAAGATCTATCTTGCTTCCGTTATTAGTGTCATATGCAGGCAGCAAGCGAGCTAATATAAGTATACCGCAACCATGACACTAATTTCTTTGTGCTCTCCCCCCGAGGAGACACTGTGATTGCCAAATCGTATCGGTCCAAATCTGGCGTCGGCGCTCATGAGCGATCTCACACGGAGGCGTTTTTTCGAAAAGTCAAATTTTGGGACGGTGTTGCCCCCGGCACACCTGGGATGGATACTACGCTAGGCCTTGGGAGCGGTGGTAATAAATTGTCTGCTGATTCACTCAGTGGAGGAAGCGGGGAGGGATCAGAGGCAAAGGATAGCAAGAAATTTGGGATGCGCCTCCAGTATTTGTCATGCCGGATGGATATAGTTACATGCATGTCAAGCGTAATGGTTTGATTTTTGGTTGTGCTACAGAAAAAAATATTAGCCCAGTTGTTGTTATTGAGGTGAGTATGGTTATTTACTTGAAATAGATGTTAAGCCGGTATCGTGCTCAACTCACCCAATATTGTGCACATCTTGTGTCATTGATATCATTCACACAGCTTCTCTCAAAAATTGCAAAGGTGTTTAAAGATTATTGTGGTACTCTATCAGAAGAATCGATTCGGAAAAACTTCATCCTTCTCTACGAACTTCTCGACGAGCTACTGGATTACGGCTACCCACAAGTGACACAGACAGAAAATCTCAAAGCCTTCGTCTACAACGAACCCATTGTCGTGTCGGCTGTTGCAGATACGGGCAAGATGATCAATCCAAAGACAGCCAGTGCCAGTGCGGTCCACAAACCTGTTCCATTAGTTCTGTCAACGCCGACGGGAAGAAAACTAGCCTTGCTGCCAATCAAAAGAATGAGATTTTTGTTGATATATTAGAACGTTTAAGTGTCTTGTTCTCCAGCAATGGATATGTGCTAAACAGTACCATTGACGGTTGCATTCAGATGAAGAGTTACTTGGCTGGAAATCCTCAACTTCGCTTGGCCTTGAATGAAGATCTTATTGTTGGGAAGAATAGCGGCTCTACATCTTATTCATCAGGGGTCACCGTGGACGACATCAACTTCAATGACTGTGTCAATCTTTCAGAGTGGGACCATGGACGAACCCTCTCATTCTACCCTCCCGATGGAGAGTTTATCGTTCTTAGTTACAGAATGACTGGTGAATTCAAAACGCCATTTCGAATCTTCCCTTCAATTGAAGAGGTTGAACCGAACACAATTAGAGATCGCAGTCCACATTCGCGCCCGAGATACCTGGGACCAATCACTTTGGGGCCAACGTTCCATAGAAGTCCCCCTTCCTCATTCTACAACCACAGCAACATGCAACGTGGTCAGCACTCCTGGTGCAACGGGTGTCAATGCTGAGTATGTTTCTCAGATAAGAAACTTGTGTGGACGTTGAAGAAGTTTCCCGGTTGTACTGACAGACAATGCGTGCAAAGATTACCTTAAGTGGCCCGTGTACGTCACAAATTCGTCGGGAAATTGGGCCAATCATATGAGTTACGAAATTCCCAATGTACAATGTCTCAAGCTTGCAGGTAAGATACTTGGAGGATTGCTGAGAACATGCAGGATACACCCCATACCGTTGGGTGAGATACGTCACACAAAGTAATTCATATGTTTGTCGGTTGTGATGATTGTTGTTTGAGAGAATGGAATGGAGAGATGATCATAACGAATAATAATGACATCATTATGGCGTAGGCGTGTAAGTTTGTTTAGGAGTAAGTAGTTAATTGTTTTTCAGAGCAGCTAAACTTTCTGAAGCATCCATGTTAGGATCCTTCAATTGCTGTCCCTTGCATTTTGTGGCTACGAACGAGAAGCTCTGGCCTGGCTCCCAACCTCCCTTGAGTGCGCCTTGCATGTCGTCAAAGGTTTGCCAAGCTGGTTCTTCTTGTTGTTCTTCCACTACAACCTCGACTTTGCTCTTCTTCTTCTTTGACTTCTTCTTTTTCTTCTGTGGTTTAGGAGGGATCGACACTTGTTCAAACGTAATATCTGACCTCGCAGCTTCAAAAGGACGTATATTGTTTTGTTGCATTGCCTCAAGTGTTGCTTCGCGGGCTACCTCGTCCATTGCAAACCCACGATAAGTTGGGAGAAGGTGAGGAGGGATTGTACCAGGACGAAAGCCCTGGAAGCTCTGACGCCTTGCATCAGATGTGATCTTCTTGTACACCGCAACACCAAAGTTCCCCAGATCAGCCTCGTTTCCATCAATTTGAACAGTAAACTCTGTATCGCTCACGGGAGTTACCGTGCTGCCTCTAATGCGACCATCTTGGTCGTTGACAACTTCACCATTCCATTCCTCTGCTCTCAAAGTAGTACTACATGGAGATCTCTGATAGCAGGCTCCTCCAGTAGATTGAAAAGCGGCTGCACTGGCAGTAGCTGCAGCTATTAATATTACCGATAGCTGCTGGTTCCTCATGGTCGATCTGACTTCTGCTGCAAGCAATGTTTCTACATAATATATGATAATGATAAGCAACTTGAGTTCAGTTCCACCTGTTCATGCATTGTCGTAGCAAATAGCTCATCATCTAAACTAATTCACAACCCCACCATCCACTCATTTTCTGCAGTCAAGACCATGTTCGAAGCCCCACCACTACCATCGCTGCAATCAGCTCTCGCTGATCCAACTAATCCCATAGGGATGCGCATGAGAGCAACCTACTTCCTTCGACAAGCATACGACAACTACATGAAAAAACAAATCTGACGATGATGAAACAAAAACCTCCGACGAGGACATATCTCTGGTAGCGATACAAACTCTCTCAAAGAGTCTAAATGATGCCCGCCATGGAGCTCTATTACGGCATGAATTCGCCTATGTGATGGGCCAGCTACGCGATGAACGTTCCATTTCTGCATTAGAGAAAACTCTTCGTGATGATAATGACGACATTATGGTTCGTCACGAGTGTGCCGAAGCTTTGGGTGCTATTGGCTCATCTAGCTCAATTGAAACATTGGAAGTATGTGCCAAGGATAAATCTATCGAGGTGGGTCAGACATGTCAATTAGCACTTGATTTTATCCGATGGAAGATAAGTGGTGGAACCGATTCAGATGAAAATGCACCAATTGCTTGTGCTTGCATGATCAGTCCCTACTCATCCGTTGACCCAGCACCGCCTCATCCAAAACATGCAGGTTTATCTACCGCTGAAATTGGCACAATCTTGAATGATGAAGCTGCGCCTTTGTTTGAGCGCTTCCGTGCCATGTTTTCGTTGAGAAATAGAGGAGGTAAAGATGCCGTGAAGGAGCTTGGGAATGCATTGATACAAGATGAGTCAAGTGCACTGCTGAGACATGAGGTCGCCTATGTATTGGGACAAATACAACATGCTGATGCTGTAGAATATCTTGAGACTAGTCTAAAACGAGACAATGAGCATCGAATGGTGAGACATGAAAGTGCGGAAGCTTTGGGTGCAATTGAAGAGAGGTGGGGCGAGTGTGAGTTAATTTTAGAGCAATTCCTGAATGACAGGGATGATGTGGTGCGGGAAAGTTGTGTAGTCGCTTTGGATGCTGCTGATTACTGGGGATACGCCAATCCATCAGTAGACGAAGGAGAGAATGAAGCAAGCGAAGTTGAGAATCAACGCACTAACTTCTCCATCCACAAAGCAGAGACAAACGGCATGGCAAAAACAGGTGTGCTTATCAATCATTTTAACATCACAGACTAAATCAATGAATTTTTCGTTTACTTTTACGATATGATTATGTCAAGTGATTTTGCAACTCATATAAAAATCAACTTTCCTCTTCGACCGCGATATCCGAGATGTCGCTCGTTGTAGACGGACTCACAATTCCTCCGGGGGCTGCCTTCTTACCGTCAGAGTCGTCGGATGACCCCTTCTTTCCTGATGAGCCCCAGCGCCCCATGTAACGACCCAAAATCATGGCAGGAGACACCAGTCTAGTCAGGGTATGCTGGCTCACAATGAGCTTCACACGCACCATTGGCCCGTCGATCGTAGACTGAACTACGGCTCGATACTCCTAGAGAGAGGAAAGAAGAAAAGAACCACATGATGTGAGTGACAAGTAAATCAATGTTCAGGCCCAACGTTGTCAAGGAAAAAAAACAATTCTTACATTGGTATTGGAAAAGTCTGTGTTGTAAGCGTCAAGAGGGGGAGTGAGATTAAAATGCAAAGGGTGCGATAAAATGAAAGGGTGAGAATGGCATGAGATAGGAACGATAACAAATCACGAGCCACCTGAAAACAATCTTGAATCTCACCTAATACGACAAGTCCTGGTTTGATGTCGTTATGGGTTATTTCGTCTCCAGCAGGAAGTCTTAACAAGTCAAACGGCTGGTATTCATCGTACACCGACGGGTAGTCTTCAAAGCTAATGTAGGCTGCTTTCATTTGTGGAACAACTTCTAACACTTCTGCTTTAACGCACTTCTGCTCGAGACGGCAAGCAAGCATGTCTCCGATAGTCAGTTTGCCAATCAGGGCCTTCCCTACTTTGTGTTTATTCGCAAGAGGATAATGTTTTTCAACATCAGCATTACGAAGAGACATGTAATTGTTTTCAAGGGAAGAATTGAAAACCACGACTGGCTTGTTGTCAATCATAAACTTATTCAAATCACGTCCAACGCAATTTTTCCTCACTCCTTTTGACAGAGTATTTGTCAACACTTTACCCTTTCGAGATTTCAATTTGGGGATCTCCTTTGACTCACGGTATCGATAATCATGCAAACACACATCGACGTCCGCCGCTAGCACACCAAAATCATGTAATTCTGGCTTTAGTTCCTCTTTTGACTTGTCACCTGGGCCCTTCACGGCCTTATTGACTTCATCTCTTCTCGCAACTTCTCTGATGAAGTTGCGCAATGCTAACAATGTCTCCACTGTCTCTCTGGTGTCACCGGTGACAACATCTGTAACAACCCTGTATGCTAGTACACGGTCTTGTACTAGATCCACCACTTCATCGACTTTCTTGATTAGTGCCGAGGCAAGGTTCCAAAGGACGTCTCTGTGCTCTATTTCCGGGGCATCTCCATTGACTAGAGACATTACAAATGGAAGAAGATTTACTGTATCAAGATGGAATCTTGAATAAGATAGACAAGGTGTTACGTTGCGGCACTGATGATACGTTCCATTCGGCATGAGAAGAATCTCGCCTGGCTTGATTACAGTCTTGTAAACTCGTGCCTGAGACAAAAGAGGGAAGCGTTGTAGATCAATTTCATCCAAAGATGCAGTGAGATGATACAAACAGCGACTGTCGTCACGATGCACCAATACACATTCTTTTTGCCCAGTGATGGGTGCAATCGATATTTCGAGGCCCCCTGGATCCTTGTGGAGTCGCGAGTTTGTATCTGTCCTACCCATAAATATGTACTGCAGAGGGCTATCAAGTTTGCATTGCGGCAAGTCGAGCCAATACTTTAGGAGGTCTTCGCCCATGATACCATTCGGAAGCGGATTGTTTTGGTGGCAAAGTTTGCCACCAGCAGTATCAGAAAGAGGAAATTGCCATTGATGTAGGTAAAACTTTGCACCTTTCTTTTTACTGTCCTGAAGTTCAGCTTCTGACTCTGAAGAAGGCCAACATTCCGATAGAAATTTTGCAGCAGGAATGGTTCCATGAATTGGCTTCACTTCATCATAGTTCCTTTTGATGACAGGGACATCCTCATCTCCAATATCCTTAATCATCTTTGGAATATCCAATTCATACTTCTCCGTCGAAAGATCAAGGTTTATGACATTTCCATTGGAAGGCTTAGCTTTTTCGTGAGGCAACTCTGCAGTAGATATGTGAGAATCGCTTGGTGCCTCCTTCGTTCCTGATTTCTTTTCTGTAAGCCATCGCTGTGCAAAATTCGCCCATCCAACGTGCCCAACAAGAACAACGGGTGTCCCATTGATACGATCCTCTTTGACAATTGCTGCTGCACCAGGATCATTGACATTGATACGTTTCACTTCACGGAAGATCACTTGATCGGCATCAGTCCAATTCAACGTGGCATCTTCGACTACTAGACTTTCTTCTTCGTCTTCGCAATCATTATCATCAATGGCGATGTCACTCTTAGCTGCCTCTGTAATGCTATTGGCAGAGACATCTTTTGTGCTAGTGTTTGCCTCTTCTATTGATGTATTGTCTTTCTTCTCTTCATTGCTTGTTTCTGCAGTAACTTCTTTCTTCTCCGATGAAGAATCACCAAAAAGTTTATTTTCATCATCTGCTCTCTTCTTTGCCTTTAGCTTTTCTGCCTTGCAATATTTCATGGCCTCTTCCACTGTGCAGTACATTGAAATATACAGCAACATTGAGCAATTGTAGATAAAATAGTGTGTGGAAACATTTACAAACAAACAAGTACATAAACTCACTAGCAGAGTCACACAGATTAGCAGCTGGCTCCCAAGTATTATCTTCCTCCGAACAACCCTTCCATCGGATAAGATATTCTACGCGATTGCGACGGATTCTACGACCAAGAACTGCAGCAACCTCCCAAAAGAAGTCACCGTCCTTTGGGGCGGCAACGATGGTACCTTCCAGGTTATCCAAGCCTAGACCTGCCTTACGTGCACGTTTACGTGATTCTTCCTCTTCTTCCTTCATTTGTTGCTCCCTACGATGTTTCCTGATCTTCATGATACCTGTGGTTTCGTCTAGAGCGGTATTTGGGTTGCTTTTGTTGCTTGTGCTTGTTTAGAGGAGCGTCATTTTTTGATGCTTTTGCTTTCGCCGGCTTGCTTTTTTTGGCAGCCGTAGCCTCTCGCTTAGCGGTGGCTTTGCGCTTCAATCTCGCTTCGGCTTGAGCCTCCACTGGATATTCAATATCGAAGCACACTTTGGGACGCATAGTTGCATGTTTCACTGACAGTATACTGATGTTATGGAGGTACAACGTCCGCTGAATCCACTACTTATGCTTCTTCACTCCAAAATTTCATGGTTTCGGATTTTCGAGTTGGTGATGATTTGGTGTATCGTGGGCGTCCTGACAATGCCAGCCCACGCGAACCAACACCAATCCGCCCACCTGGCTGGCGTAACGATCATTTTTGGCAACGCATAGTAGCAGCAGAGATAGAAGGGCCGCAGCACCGTCAAATCAATCCGTATAGAAAGCCAAAATGTCGTCAAACGTGTGTAGCTCCGCATACTGTAATCAAGGATGGTCAGAAGTCCTTACCCACATGTCCCCATATGGATATGCTAACTTTGGCATTGCCTTTGGTCTCGGCCTTTCGGTTGTCGGAGCTGCGTGGGGTATTTGGCTCACCGGATCGAGTCTTGTTGGTGCCGCTGTCAAGGCACCCCGTATTAGAAGCAAAAACTTAATTAGGTGAGTGTTGACTAGTCAAGAGAGGTGACTTTGTGATTTTATTATGTTGACAAGATGTGTCATTCTCACACCGGCATTTTTTTCACGTTGTTTTATTCATCCATCTCTACTGGACGTGTTTAATATCACATTAATTCATTATAACAAAAGTGTCATTTTCTGTGAGGCCACCGCTATTTATGGTGTTATCATGGCCATTATCCTTGCTAACAAGGTAAAGAAGCCCGAAGAGGCCCTCAGCACATTAGGCGAGGATTGGGATTGGGCCGGTTATTACTACGCTGGATATGGAATGTTTTCTTCAGGCCTTTCTGTCGGTTTGACTAACATTGCGTCAGGAGTTTCGGTTGGAATTGCCGGATCTAGTTGTGCCATAGGAGATGCTCAAGATCCTTCCCTCTTTGTGAAGATTTTGATTGTTGAGATTTTTGCTTCGGCTTTGGGGATTTTCGGTATCATTGTGGGAATTATTCAGAGCAACTCTTGCACCTTCCCTGTCGCTGCCATTCAGTAAATTGTTACAATGACAAGTCGACGTTGGGTCCATTATGGTGGTGATCTTACGCTGCCTCGGATATAAACACAGAGAGATGGCAGCTGGTTTCCCACCTGAAAGAGTGAGCAGATTGTATGTGTAGAATAACAGATCTTAGATTTGAGAGTTAAAGTTTAATCTCTCGCTATGTGGTACACTTATTCTTTGCTAGATTGTTCTGCATTTGTATATCATAAGTAGAATTAGACTGTTCCTAAAGCGGCCCGTATCTTCTGTCTTTGTGAATGAAGCAATCAGAGGCACCAAACAAACAATTCCAATGACAGGTTAATTTGAAACACTTTGAGCGGGGATGGCAGAGAAGAAGCCTTACATTTAGGAGGTCTACATAATAACAATGAAAAGAATCTGTACACTACGGAGCAAACCGCTGTTGTTACAATTTACATACCACAACGTAACATTGTAACAATAACTTCTCTCTTCTCGCCGCATTTTCGCTGCTGCTTTTTGTCAGCATTTCACCATTTCCTCCGCTTTGCCTCTGTTGCAGTGGATCTTTCTTCATTGACAATACCTTATCTATTCCTGCAACAACATTGTGTCGGTGGCAGGTCGGTGGTATCGTATTATTGTGGAAGGCTAACGCTGTCAATCAATCGGAAGCTCTCGGCTTTTCATACCCTGTTCAATTTTGGATTTGCCGCGGTGCCAGATGGATTCATTCAAAGTTGTGAAGCTAATCCTCTGCATCATCACAATTTTCCTTGGCAACTCGGCTGCCAGTATGAATAATCCATCACAACCAACTCGGATGAAGCCTGAACAACAATGTGCATCTGAAAAGACACTCTGATAAAGCGTCACTCATGGTCTGGGTCTCGAAAAATAAATGTCCGTGAAGAAGGCGAAAATTCTACACAATCATCAGCAACAGCTTCAAATAACGTCTCTTTAGATACAGAACTCGCTGAGAGACAAAACTTTGTTTCTTCGTTAATAGCTGGTGTTGGTTCTGGCTCCCTTGCATCAATAGTATGCGCCCCTCTCGATCTTTTACGAACAAGAATGCAGGTCTCAGGTGGATTAGAGAAAGGATCAGCCAACCCGAAAATTATCAAATCAATGTACGAAATATATGCATCAGACGGATTTCGAGGTTGTTTTAGAGGACTAGGAGCTACCTTGGCAACTGTACCAGC
Source organism: Skeletonema costatum (assembly GCA_018806925.1). Lineage (NCBI taxonomy): Eukaryota > Bacillariophyta > Thalassiosirophyceae > Thalassiosirales > Thalassiosiraceae > Skeletonema > Skeletonema costatum. The sequence goes on along the minus strand of JAHBBA010000217.1, from coordinate 5,614 downwards.
ATTCTGGGGCTTATATTTTCCCATGTACGAATCGTTAAAACGTCAATTCATGGACTTATCATCTACCTACGGAGACGGTGGGCACAATCATCATGCATTGGTACATTTGAGCTCGGCAATGTGTGCAGGTGCTGTAGCTGATGTAGTTTGCAATCCAATGTTTGTAGTCCGTACACGCATGCAAACTGAAGCTCTGCACTACTTCCAAGTGCCAGCTGCTGAAAGAAAACCACACGGCGTAGCAAGAACAATACTGGGATTGTACAAAGAAGGAGGAGTGCCAATATTTTGGAGGGGGCTCACAGCGAGTCTATTAGGACTTTTTCATGTGGGTATACAATTTCCTGTCTATGAGCGACTCAAAGCAGAAGCGAGGAAGCGCTCACATGGCGAAGAAGAGTCTGCTCTAGATTTACTCCTTGCGTCAGGACTTTCAAAGATGGCCTGCTGCCTCCATAACATATCCTCATGAAGTCATTAGAAGTCGGATGATGGATGCCAGAGGCGCAAATGCCGGAAAGAAATATATTTGATACCATGAGATTCATCGTCAAAAAATGAGGGTTATGCTGGCCTTTACACTGGTCTGAAAGTAAGCCTCCTGCGCGTTGTTCCAAATTGCTGTGTTACATTTGTTTCGTACGAATTAATAGCTCGTTGGGTACGAAACGAGATGGGCAACAAAAATGGATTATCTCATAGACACAGGAGGAGGACGAATGATAATAAATGTGCTTTATGAACCGGTCAATCTACTGATTAAGAAGAGCCCCTGTGTGCTCCATCATGTAATCTTGCGTCTGGCTAACCTTCACGGCCCATTCACCGAATCTTGTCGCCAATTCAGTCATTTGTTTGTTGGTCAAGGCTCGTGGCATAACCCAAGATACATCCACAGTTTGTTCCACCTCATCCATAGTACCCTTGATCAAATTCAACGAGAGTGCACGCATGATGACCCACTCTACCTGATCCAACGGGACGCCCACACGGTCGGAAATGTCCTCAAAGGACAACGTCCGCTCCAAACTTGGTCGTTCAAAGACCATATTCACCAGTGCCAAAAGGGTGATCTTCTCCTTGACAGCCTCTGCACGAGAAACCAACGTAGGTTGCTTTTGAATAGCCTCTGCATTGCTATCCGCCACACGTTGGAAACCGTGAACGTCTCCTCTCGCACCAGCCGATAGCAATTCCCCAAGGTAAGATAATTCAGTTCCCTCAAGACACTGTAATGCTGGCGCAGCAACAACTTCCCCAAAGTTGAACACACCTTCTCCAGTAAGGGCGGCTAAACTCAAATCAGTAGCAATATTATATCTCTCCTCTTGGCTCAACTCGGACAAATTCGTGTACGCCACATATTGAATAGCTTCGCGGTAATAGGCCTCTGGTGGACCCACCGCCTTGCGATAGGTCATTGCAGTCTCATAAAAGGCAGAGTGCACTATAGCTGCCTCACTTTCGGTATCGGCCAACTCGGCTAGTACTGATCTACCCTTGGTAATTGCTTCCTTTGTGGACTCCAACGCCTTCACGGATGATTCTGTGGTCAAAGCCTCACCACTCCTCGCAAGGACAGTCAATCCCAACAACCCCAAGCGAGCCTCTGCGTACAACGCTGCAGCAGGTCCAAGCCTATCACGTTTCTCCAATAAATTCTCCAGAATGGAACGAGCGGCCACCCCATCTTTGTACGGGGGATCATCCAACAAAGAGAATGCCACAAAGCTGGCAATTCTAGCAAGGTTGAGTTGATTGATTTTCTTATCAATAGGGAGAATAACCTTCTCAAATAGAGCATGGTAGGAATTAATTCCCTCCGCAGTAGTGCGGAGAGTGGCGGATGGGACGGAGACAAATTCAAGTGTGCTCATTGTGAGCTGATGCCAAAGCTTTTTTTGGTACAGATTGACGAGATTTTGGTATTGCTCGGAGAGATCTGGTTGTAGCGTGGACATGGACTCCAGATGATCGATTGCTGCGTTGGCAGCTTCGGCGGCACTCATTTTTATATAGTGTTATTGTTAAATAGTATTAGTTGTGACTAGCTGGGTCGGTATTGTAGGCTGCTGTTTGTTACTTATGGCGACGGCAAAGATCATTGTGCTTCGGCTTGATTCGATAGATGGAGCGATCTTGATCTCAAATCCTAAAACCAAAATACCGTAAAAGAAGAACAACCAAGATTCAGTCCTGCATGCGTGCGTGATTAAAGTTAGGGTTAGACGCGTCACAGGAGTCCCAGCTACGTGTAGCAGCAGCTCCCAGATTCCCATACCAATTCCTATCCGTTGAGGGATTCACTATTAATTCCTCCCGTAGACGAATCTTCACCCCCCAATTTTTGAACACACCACTTCCAACTGCCGACTCCTCCCTCTCGGAGAGGTACATCAGGCAGATTCACCCTGCTATGCTTCTCAAGTAACATACCGACGACACATCGCTAGTTCTCATTTACTCACAACAGATAGAAATCAAACAACGAATACATTATCTTCACCATGGCTCCTATTACGAAGATGATACTGACCATCCAATTAAGTTGCTTGCTGCTGCTGCTTGCAGCTTCGAAAGTACAGCCATTCCAATCTGTCAAGATTAGGCCATCACCATCTCGTCGTGAAGTCACTCTCAGCTACTCAACAGGCAGTGACCCGATTGCTGTATCATCCAGTCCTAGATTGTCGACAGTTCCCTCACCATTCAGCACTGAAGATCTCGACAATCAGATTGATACATATGCCGATCCAAATGATAAACGATACTCGGCATCCGATTGGGCTCACAACATGCTCTCTCTTCCCTACTCAACGATTCTACATGAGATTCGCAGTCCTGTGGGCTGGATCACTGCTTGGTCCACGCTTGTATCACTCACATACAAGATGTGTCAATGGAACGGAATGCAGAGTCTTGCACAGAAGATGTGTCTTGGCCCTACTCCTCACTCTCTAATTGCAAGTTCCATCGGCTTGCTGCTCGTGTTCCGTACAAACTCTGCGTACCAGAGGTTTACAGAAGGACGGAAAACATGGGAGCAAATACTGAATACATGCCGTGATATTACACGAATGACTTCTGTGTATGAGCATAATGTTGGACTCAAGAGGAAGCAAAAGAATACAAAGGCTACTGGCAGCTTTCCCTTATGTTCTTCAACATCACATCCAACCTCGTTGTCTTGACCATTCTCAGTGTAAGGAGCTGGAGTGTTCTCCGCATGTTCTTGTCTTGAATGAGCCTCGTTCCATCAGCATCAGTCACATCAAAAAAAGAGGTGGCTCAAGAGAGTGTTGGGTAGACAAGCGAGCTCTGCCTTGGTGTCTGTTGCCGGACCCTGTGCTGAGCAAGTTGGGCAACTCGCACAATCGCCCGCTTTGGGTGACTGATAGACTTAGTCTAGAGATTACTGAAATCAAATACGATGATAACTTCACGTCTAGGGAACGGTTGGAGCTGCCTAAAGCACACTAACACGTTGAGCAAATGCATAGGACATTGCGAGCGGATCCACCAGACTGCTGTTCCATTAAACTATGCACGACATGCCTTGAGAAGTCTGACGATGTGGTCGTTTACCTTGCCGTTTGGTGTGGTTGATAAGCTTGGCCTGTTGACTGGACCCGTCGTGGGCATCGTGGCTTGGTTGATGTATGGAGTGTACGAAATTGGACATCGCATTGAAGATCCATTCCAAGGCTCCCTCCGGCTAACTGACTTGTGCAATGCAATCTACCGTGATGTGATGTTTGGTGATAGAAATCAAGCTGGCATGAGAAGACAGAGCGCTTTCCGTAAAGATTTTGAGAAGGAAAGTGACTGGGATAGAGTTGGAGATGCGTTTGGCGTATGTCGGACGGAGAAAGAGATCTTGGAAGGTATGCTGGAACAAGAGACTGTTGAGGAACCGGAACTGCTACCGGATGACGCAGTCCAAATATAGTAATCCAGATCTTGTAACGATAGATGTTTCTTTATTGCTACATACATATATACTTTATCATATTACTCCTTGATTAAATATTCAGCTTCGTTTCTTCACCTTCACATGCGGAGAAGAGAGAAGGCACAGGCACCTCGAACCTCCAAAGTAAAATCAGAAGCAGATTTTTACAACAATCATCGCGACCGCCAACATCATCTTATTCATCAACGTTGAGCGTAAAAGCAGAGCATCTTTAGAGGGGATACGGCAATTATTAATAACAATGGGGTCAGAAGTTCAGTCAGCCGATGCGGCAAAAATTAAGCCACAACCCTCCTATCCACCAAACGCAACTCTATATCTCAGCAACATAGATTGGTCTATTAAAAAGCCTCTGTTAAAAAGAAGCCTCGTTGCTCTTTTCAGCCGACATGGAAAAGTAATGGAAATTATTTGCCTTCGAGGTGATTCGGTTGGGAAAGGCCAGAAACCAAAGTGCCTACGAGGTCAGGCGTGGGTAATTTTTGAGTCTCTCCCGGCTGCAACTGCCGCCTTGGAGGCTGAACGGGGATTTGTCTTCTTTGGTAGGCCGCTGATGGTGAATTATGCCAAGGAAGTTAGTGATCGCGTTGCAAAACGAGATGGGACGTATAATGCCAAGGCAAGAGAAAGAAGGGCAAAAAGGAAGTTGGAAGAAGCTGGGGAGAAAGGGGCCGCCAAGTCTGTTAAATTAGAGGGGGGATCAGCTGCGGCTGCTCCAGCTACGGTGAAAAGAAGAAAGTGGTGACACGCAAGCGTCGAATGAGCCTTCAACTCTGCTGCTTGCAAAGAACCTCCCAAGTGAATGCAATGATATGATGCTCGCAATGTTGTTTCGTCAGTATTCTGGATACAAGAAAGTAAATATGACTGCGGGAAATATGGCAACAATTGAATTTGAAACAGATAGTCAAGCAACTGCTGCCCTGAAAGGTTTGAATGGGTTCAAACTTAGTGCATCGGCGAATTTGGACCTGAGTTATGTGCAGCAGTAATAGGCAATAATCTTCATAAATGAACACTTGAAAAGGATTTTTCTACAGTGTTTTTTTTCTACAGTACTGCAACTCTCATTGTTAATGTTAATAATAGTAGCGGTACCCTTTTCACAAACAACAATCTATAATAACCCTATTCAGCTTCCTCCTACTCTCATTGTTAACATTCATGAGAGTAGCGTCACCTTCTTCACAATAATCTCTATGTCCCAATTACAATATCATATCCCCCTAGTCTACTCCTACTCATCAGCAAAGACTGCACCAAGAAGGAGGAGAAGAATCACAACAGACACAACTGCCACTGCAATCATGACACTTGGGTGCCTCACATCTTCATGATGGCCACAAAAGTAGGTTCCACATGGCATACTCTTGCTGTCAATGACTTCATCCAGCATTCTTCTGTACAATGTACTATCAACTGCCATTACATACAGATCTGGAGGTAGACGCTTTGCCTTGTCATGGCAGCGCTGGCAGTTTGCACAGGGCAAGCCGCAATTGGATCCGTGCAAATTACCCTCCTCCAGGGTGTGAAAATCTACAAATACCTCGTCTTCATCATCGCGATCGACAAGTTGCCTTTTATACACGCACCCTGCCTCAAGTTGACTATCCATTAAGACTCGGAAGCCATCCTTGG
>JAHBBA010000215.1:0-15586 GCA_018806925.1 Skeletonema costatum | reverse complement strand
CGAAGGTATGCCGCAAAAACGTATTATGCTAGTTCGGTAGCGATTGAAACTCTAGAACAAGGGGACGGCACATTATTTGGCGATGACGAAACGGAACTAATTATTGCTTTTACAGATGAGCCCGAAAAAGAAAACTACTATGTCTTTGATTTCGATTTTGGAAATTTTCTAACTTCCGAAGATACATTTTATGAAGGTCAACCCTTTAGTTTTTCGTACTTTTATGATACAGAATTAGTTACCGGAGATGAAGTTACAGTTAGTATTTTAGGTGCAAACGAAGACTTTTATAATTATATGACCCTTTTAATCGAACAAAGCGAAGGAGGCCTCGGGCCTTTCCAAACACCTGTAGCGACTGTTAGAGGAAATATTTTTGATGTCACTGGTATTGATAATATAAATCAATTTGATAATGTGGGAGAACCTGATAATTTCCCATTAGGCTATTTTGCCGTGGTTCAATCCTTTACAAGGTCCTTAATTATTGAGTAACATATGAGTTTTAAAAAAACTACCGAAGAGGATTCTCGCTATAATCATTTGGAAAAAATGAATGTAAAAGAGCTATTATCTCATATCAATTCAGAAGATAAAACTGTGCCCTCTTTGCCCGTTCTAGGAAAAAAAACAGCACTTACTCCTTACAACACTCTACACCCGACACTAGTACTACTTCCACAGAATTGTGAAAAAAAACTAAAATCAAAAAATAATTTTTTGAAAGAATTTAAGCGAAAGGCGGTACAGGCGGCGGAAAGCTTCTTATTTTACCTTGGTGCAGGCCCCTAGGCAACAGTGGAACGCTTAGGAACTGAAGTGCTCAGTGAAGTGCCCCACATACTTTTGGGGTACCCTACAAACGATTTAAGGTAAGAGGCTATATATTGGCCGCGCCCCTTCATTGCAGGAGGAGGTGTGGGAAATCACGTTTGCACAGTTGCGCATAAGAAAAGCCCCGTAGAATTCGAATTTGCCGAAGAAAGGAACCGGCGGTCGAAGATTCTATTACTCAAGCGACTAGGTATCTGGGAAGATTTACAAACACACGGAAAGCATCCAATTATTTTCCTCAAAAGAGGGGAGGTTGTGGGAAAGTTGCAAATGCAGGCCACGCTCCAAGGTTATCACGACCGAAGGAACAACCCCCTCCCAGTAGCCTCTGCCTATTGTTAGTTTGGAGCTTTTTGATGTGACTGAACAATGGAAGTCACCGATATAGAAATAAATTGATATTTTTTGTCAATAATGGTATGTAATTACAGTGTTGTATGGCAAGGAACGAGGGTAAGTGGCAAGGAGGAAAGAGCCAAACGAAGGTCCATTAGCAACAAAATACAGCTCAATTTCCTATAGTGGGTGGTTGTGGCTATGGGGATTTGGGAGACCTGAGTGGTGGGACCTGAGTTTTTTGTTGTGTTCCATGTCACAAGGAAGATGTACTTTAGAATGATAAGCCGGAAAGGCCGGCACCATGCTCAAAACGTGTGGAGTATTGAATCATGCTCTATACTGCACACTATGATCCAGTGGGAAAAGTTGGGAAAAAGTAAAAAGGAAACAAAATGGTTGATATATGCCAAATTGGACGCAATAATAAATCTAGTCGATAGTGGAACCGAAACTGCTCATGGAATCCCCCTTAGGCATAATAAAGAGGATTTGAAGCAAGCGTATTTGATTAAAAACCGAAAACACGGATTAGGGTATCCGTTGCAAAATGCAAGCTGATTTGATCGTGTAACGAACCGCTTTGTAAAAGCATAAGTAAATCTGCCAACGAGTGTTCCAGATACCACTATGACGATATGTCTCTAAGGAGCATAGAAAGATTGGTTGATAGAAACCATTCGTTTCTCCTCCTCGTGTTGTGTTTTAACGGTTCGCTTGTACCTTCCTATTATCTTCGAAACGGGATGACGAAATACGCTTTTACAGTTGTTTTTTTGTGTTATTCCCCCACATAATTTTTTTCGTTCTAATTTTTAATGTTTATATGTTTTTTTATGAAAACATTCGGTTATTTAATAATCGCCCGGGACCTTTAATTTGATTTTTTTTTCTCTTTTTTTCGAAGAGAGAGCTGCGAGACCTCCATTGTATTTTCATTTGGCTGCTCCAACCTCTTAGTTTTTTCGGTATTTACTCTCTTGGAAGTTTTTGGTATTGGTCTGTTTTCATGTTCCGGTGAGTATGCTTTGGGTAAAATTCTCTAAGACAGTTTTCTAAATTTCTTTGTGTTTTTGAAAATTTTGTGTGAGAGCCGTTCGTTATAGAAAATCAGAATAGAGGGTTGTACAAATACAGCTGTTTTTTATTAAGATGAGTTTTTAACTTTTGTGTTTTTAAACCATTTTATTGAAGAGAGAATAGACATTCCGCTTGTAGAAAAAGCTGTATTTCATGTAGGAAGGGGATACTCTACTCTTTTGGTCTGAAACAACCAAGATCGTATTGGATCCGCTGTTAAACGAATGCCACTTGCCGGGCAGGCGTTCTAGGATTTCAATTGTTTGTGTGTTTAAAATTTTTTCTTGTTGTTGTTTATATCCTTTTCTTTTTTTTTTCTTTCGTTTTTTCTTCTTCATTTTAAAGGTTTAAAACGCCTTATTCTTTGACATTATTATATTGACTCTTATCCTCTCATTGTGATAAGGCACAGCTATAGGTTTCCCCCACTCCCCCTTGTTCTATTAGTTGATTTCATTTTTAATGCCTTTCTTTTATGTTGGGTTTTTTTTGTTCTGTTGTTTTTTTTTTGTTTTCTCTTTTATTCAAATTGTTTAATAAATCTCTTCTTTTGGTGTTTCTTTTTTTAAAATGGCTGTTTCGTTATCTACGGAGAACAAGACAGTGTAGCTCGAGCTATCGCATAATGTGTTGACCTGAGGGAGCTCTGGCCTCAGAAAACCTACACCAATTCGATGATCAATAGATGTCCTTCCTTCTAGTTGGGGCTGAATGCCTCCGGCTGTTCCTGCTGTTTCCGTAGCACAGCCGCCATGTGGTCTCGACGCAACATGCAATGCATCTGTGCGTCTGCCTGCAATCAAATGGTCAATACCAATGAGTTTCGTCTCTGAAATGATGGTTATTCTTTAGAAGGTACTTGATAGAATCTTTGTGACGGAAGCAGGTGGAGAATGTGAAGTATCAGGTTCTTGATTCGAATAGCTTCCATCATTGGCTCGTGCACTGAAGACCTCGCGGTCTTTCTGGGAATATTCCTTCTTCTTGAGGTACAGATCCTCCACATTTTCGTAGACACAAAGGGACGAGAATTCCGAGAAGCTCACTCTAGATTGTGACTGGGAGACTGCAGCTTGATCGTGATCTGTGGATGAAGCACGCCGGGGCCAATCCTCGAGCAGACTCTCACTCTCTGCAGCCGGCATCGGAGGTTGTTCTTGTGGAAGAGGTTGCTGTACTGAAGCGTCACTTTGCTTTAAAGTGTATGTCGTCGGCGATTGAGGTGCAGGGTGTAAAGACTCTTCTCCTTCTCCTTCAATTAATGGTATGCAGTTTGGTTGCTGAAGAATCGATGAAAATGTGTATGCAGTGTTCTCCTGCCAGGGTTCTTTCTCTCACTTCTCAGATTACATACCGCGATTCGGCTCCCGGAATCAGACGAGAAACCGAGCCAGCCGACCATTCCAGATCGTGGTTCACAGTGTTCGCGGTTCGTCTAAACTTCCAACTTGCTTCCAATTCTTGGATCGGAAGTAATCAGAATACTATTTCCTATGTACGTACATCCTGCGAAACCCTTGCTTTGGAGGTTTTACTTGAGAGCTCCTAACTTGAAAGCGGCTTCTGTCGTGAACCTACCTGGAGATTGGTGTCTTTTTGAAGAGTATCATGAAATGGAGGCGTGGGCCGCGTGGTGGGTATGTACAGCTGGCAAGGATAACCTTTGGTACAATAGTGCAGAAGTTAGAAGACGACGCGACAGAGCAAACCAAAACAAACCATGGCACCGATTGCATTTGATAATATCGACGAGGCACCATCGTCACCACGCACTGCAGCCCTGTATTACTGGGGGGGTGGCGGCTACAATGACGAACGATGACGCTGCCGATTGCAACGTAAATAATCATGTGCAATCCCAGCAAAAGAGTGACGTGTCGACTCTTCGGGAATACACCACATCTGGTGGTGGTAGGCACCATCATCAGCGTCATCATCGCCGTCCTGTAATCAAATTTCATTTGGAAATGGATGATGATTGCAATCATTGGATGTTCCTTCGAAGACCCGCGCCTGCACAAGTTTCTTCATCTGCTGCTGCCGATACAAATTCCGTGCAAGCAAATTCTTTGCAGGAGGACAGCAACAATTCTGAATTATTGCAATCTCAGAATCTAGTAAAGAAAGTTTCAGTAACATCAGATGAAACAACTCAAGATGATATCAACAGCGATGGGGATTTCAACACCATCCCGATTATCAATCTCGACCAACCTCTCGAAAAATACGCAAAGCAAATCGGGGATGCATGTCGTGACATTGGATTCTTCTACATTGTCAATCACGGAATTGAAGAATGCATCATGAGCGATGTTATGGATGCTAGCAAACGATTGTTTGATTTGGATTTGGAGAGTAAGCTTGCCTTGAATGCTGGGCAATGATGGAAAGGAGAAGAAGGGGTTATCGTGGTTACTTTGGGTATTGGAGCGGAGGATTTGGATAATAAGGATGGGTACTCGTGATTTGGCAAGTGAGGAGCAGAATGGATTGAAGAAGATGCTCAAGGTGATTTCAAGGAAGGGTTTGATGTAGGGTTGGAGAAAAACAAGACATGAATGTTGAAGGTGGTGACAATAATGCATGCCATGCATTCTTTGGGAGAAATGTTGTGGCCCAATGAACACAAACATGAAAGTGTCATTGGATTTCGTCAATCATTGCTTCGATATCAAAATGAATTGCTGAAACTGGCAGACAAGCTCATGATAGCATTTGCAATGAGCCTCAATAGTGATGATGGTGCTGCTGGATTACCGATGGATTACTTCTTAACTCGCACGCGGAATCCAATGTGCACATTGCGAGCCTCCTTTCATTATCCACCTTCTTTGGATATGGCAAACTCGGGTTTGTGGTGCACATACTGATTACGGGTTGTTTACAATCTTGCAGCAAGATAGGCATTGGAGGTCTGCAGGTTCGGAATCATGCTAAGAAATGGATCCAGGCAAAACCATTTGCGTGGTAGCTTTGTTATCAATGTCGGAGATATGTTTGAGCCATTGGACTAGTGGAGTTTACGCTAGCACAGTTCAGTAGGGTTGTATCGGCACGTCAAGTAGCAGTGGTTACCATCGATACTTCTGTTCCATTTTTCTTCAATCCTGACCACGATGCTGTGGTGGAGCCCATCTTGAACGACGAATCTGGTGATGGTGATGATTGCGGTGGAGATGGAGGTATATGCAGCTGCAAGAAGAGGAGGAATAGTAGTGCATTGGAAATACTGCGCAGGCAAGGTACAACGGTACATTCCAGTCGGACAACTAACATCTAGAAAATGCTTCATGGCACACTCTACCCAAGATTGACATTCTTACTTACTGCTCCAATACAAGACACTAACTCTATAATAAATCTTCCTGGTTTGAATGAATGGTGAGATTCTGATTTCCTGAGCGGTAGAATTTGTTTGCATGCCATATTTCAAGGCTGGTCCGTGTTGGAAGAAGTAGAGATACCAAGTTACCCTGGATAGAATCTGACTAAAGGAATAACACGAAGAAGCATGACTAGCACCTAGTTCTCGTTGGGTACTTGGGTTGCAAAGTAAACAAGAGAAACCACCATTAGCATGGCAAGCGTTATTTCTTCGAGTCCATTGGAACAAACTTTGGTGGAGTCCTTTCCATGAAGGAGTGCCTCCAGTCTCAAGTTGACCTCCGTCTTCTTGCCCCCACACCACCAACCACTCTAATCCCAACACAAAACATCATGGCAACACCAACAAACAAACGAAACATACCATATGGAGTGTCCTTGCAAGACTATTAATTTATACTAATACTCAATATCAGTTGCTTACGGGAGCCTCATTCTGAATCTTCCTCAACCTAGCAATAGTACTCCTCACAGTCACAGCACTCGCCGTACTCAAACTATACGCACCACCCGCAACCGTCTTTTTACAACTTCCACAAGACCAAATTCCAACAACGGTACGCTTGACCGAGTCCTTTCCGCAGAAGGCACAACGGTATGTGGAGTGTTGGGAGACTTCGACCTTGCGGAGGAGCTTACGGAGGGTGGCTCCGTAGCGTGTTCCGTATTTGCCGGTGATTCCGACCTTTCTTGTGCGCTTTCCCATGTTGAATTAGAGTGGATATAGAGTAATGCTGTGATGGTGTTGAATTGGATGGAATGAGAGATGGTATAAGGTGAGTAAAGTGATAGATAATAAGACGTGAATGGCTGGCCTCTGAAAACGCAGAGCCATCGACAATTTTTCCGTCAAAGCAAATGGGCCGCTCTTTCGTGATGGAAATCGAGGCCGCACATAATAACGATCAGCTGTCAAGATGATCCATCAGCACCAAACTTTGTCATGCAGTGAGCTGCTGTTCAATACATCCGCTAGGCAGGCCAGCATTCGCCACAGGACATGATGCCACTGCCGATGTGTCCATCTTTCGACAGCACTTGCATTCTCGCAGCGCGTGCCAATGAAACAGCGCACCCGCCGCAATTAACTACGAACCATGTACCACGCCACGCCCTCACGCTGTTACTACTACTACCATCCACAAAGCCAAAGCAATCCCAGCAACCACCACCAACCACAAGACACACCACCATGGTCAAACTCACACAAATCGATTTGTAATTGATGAGAGGTGAAACTCATCTTACCTCTTTACTGAAAAACGGGTTTCTACTGTAGGAATTGTATTGGGCGTCTGGTGTCATCATCTTCCCGCCATTTTTACTGCCCTCCCCTTTTTTCATCTCAACAACAGTTGCGTTTAGGTAAGAGACCATGATGGTTGTTGGGAGCGCTGGCGGCTGATGGTTGGTGGTTGGTGATGGTATGCGGTTGGCATGGCTATATGATTGATGCTATAGCTGGGCGTTATTATCGTAGCTCGGCCAGAATGAATGGACGCCTTCATCTCTTCACGCTCCTTCTAAAAGTTGTCATCTAACCCTTTTCTTTCTCTCCATCCATTCAGTTCTTATATACACACTACACTACACTAAACCATGTCTGAAGTAGCAGGACCCCGCGGCCGTCAAGAACGCCTCCGGAATCAAACACGCGTCTCCGCCGGTCTCCCCGTCGCCGCCGTAATCATGAACTGGCGCCGACAGACTCCGGAGCCAAAAACCTCAACATCATTTCCGTCTGCAACGTTTGAACCGGTCGCTTGAATCGTTTGCCCAAGGCTGGATCGGGAGATATGGGTCATGTGCTCGGTCAAGAAGGGAAAGCCGGAGTTGAGGAAGAAGGTTATGCCGCAATTGTGGTTAGACAGCACGCGTAAGAGTTTCGAAGGAAGGAGGGGGTGGTTATTCACTTTGAGGATAATGCTGGTGTGATTGTGAATAACCAGGGGGAGATGAAGGGGAGTGCGGTTAGTGGACCGGTTGCCAAGGAACGTGTGCAGAGTTGTGGCCTCGTATTGCGTCTAATGCTGGATCTATTGTGTAAACATATATCATGAGATTATTAACGAGTATGCAAAAGAGAAAAGTGAAGGATGGCTTGGCTTGACTTGACTTGATCAAGTGATGTGTACTTTGTTTTTGTCTCTTGTTTTGTGTTGTTTCATGCCACTCTCTTGATGATATAGAAGCGAAACCAGTATTATTGTGTGCACACTCTCAATACAGTCGTTACATCGAGAATCCACAGCTCGATTGATGGTTGCTTGATGCTATCTACGGTTCGATTGAACTAGAGGCGATAAGGGGTCCTCTTCTCATTCGTCCCTTTCGCCAAGCTGCTTCGGTCAAATCAGAAGAGACCAACAAAGAGGTATTGCATCAACCCTGTACAGAAACATGAATGATTCCTCTTCATCCTTCATCTCCAAACTGGATCTTCTCACGATGGAACAAGGTAGACAGGAACGATGGTCCCTTGCTTTTTCGTCTGCTCAAGATTCATTGCCTTGAGAAACCCTCATTTCTTATAGGGTCAAGCAACACAAGGTCATTTGATAATCAAGGTCAGAGAACTTAGAATCATAGCAGGTTAAATACCACTTCGTATGAGTTCACTTGACTCTTGATCTTCCAAGAGGGAATCCAGCCTTTTCTGCACTGCTTACAGACTACTTGGACGCTAGTAAGGAAATGAAGATTTCCCACCTACCATCGGAGTCAAACCAGAGGATTCTCAAAAAGTTAGTGCCGTGTACGGCCAATTTCAAACTTGGATTATGAAGCATTTCTGGTACGGGCTAGTAGTAGTGCTTCCTTCCTTACTTTTGATAACACAGGAATGAAACAGCAATAATGTATCAAGCCTTTTCGCCTCAGTACTCACCACGGCTAGTGTCGGTTCCTCCTCTTCGGTTCATCAATCGTCCAAAGGCGCGCTCACGGTCTCGTCTTGTAAGACCTACAAATAAGGGAATACTGTCAGATATATGTAAATGGGTAAAGTTTGCCATAAATTGTATGTTTATGCGATCTCCAAAGCAAGTGACCTCGGTCGTGTATAGCAGCTGTAGCTCTCTCAAGGACTCAAGCTAGGGGCTAACAATCTAATCTACGCTATACGGCTATTCATGGGAGGAAGTTCGTTCTCCTTCTTTCAAATGGGACACTATCGCTGTTGCGATGTAAGGAAAGAGTTGATGCGGACGTCGTTGCAGAATGAACACAGGTTGAGGAAAGACCAAGAAGTAGACTCATGTAGGATGGAGGGTAGATGATACAAATATGGCTTCTCAATGGCTCGAAGTTAGTGATGTTAGAGAGCGTCTATCCTAAAAATATAATACATAAGATTACATGTCGCTCTAGCGGGGGGTAGTTCTAGCGGGGGTAGCATGCGGACTTCCGAGCGAGTCATATTCCCAAATCGTTCTTTGCTTAATAGCATTAGGCAAGCATAATGCGTCTCAAAGCATTGATGACATCATCCTCTGCATCCGAATCCTGCTTAGCCAGAAGAATAGTTCATCGAGTTTGTCATAAAAAATCGGTGTCGTCACGCGAAAAGTTCATCGTCATTCATCAAGTCTTCAAGTAACAAGGATGGGTGTAGCTCGAACGTGATTCGGGGTCTTCCTGACACAAGAGGTCGTCGACTGCTCTTGGTTTGATACTGAAGTGGGAGGACGGTTCATCATCAGACGGAGTTCGTCTTCCACGTCTTGAAGAAGAAGTTCCGTTATCCTCACTTGATCGTTTGAGTAGTAGGAGAGAAAAACGCATCCTCAACTTTGGCTACCATCCACCGTGGGGCCGCCGACAGCTTGGATGGATTGGCAAGCGGTCATCCTTAGTCTTGACGTAGGGAGGTGATGGGTGCTAGCGGGAGATTGGGTTTGTTGAGAGGCAGTCCATGTTTTGTGTTGTTGTTGAAAGCAGATAAGTAGAATGAATCCCTGGGCTCTGGGGATGTTCATGTGCTTGTGTTGAAATTTGGCATCGAGTGCTTTATTCTGTGCTCTATCTAATTGGCTCAAGTTGCGCTGAGGGTGGGTTGAAGATGGAAGAATGATATGTCCTTGTACCAAGTTTCCTAACGTACTATGCCCTAGAGAGAAATAGAAATGTCACATTAGCAATATTAAAAATCTAATATCTAGAGAGAGGGGTTTTCTAAAAATATCTTATCATGTTACTCTAAGGGTATTATTCACATGACGAACTTAGATTTTATTCTGGTAGGATTTGCATACTGCTACAAAAAACATCTGAACAGATGTGTTCGTGTTCTTCGCCGCACGTCAGACTGGTAATGTCATTTAATGACCCCGGTGTATTCCCGTTCCTAGGGACGTAATCCTCGCCGTGGAGCGGTCTCACGATCAGCTCGATGGCGGGAAGGTTTTTCGTTCAGTACGCGAAGTTGCGATTCCCCCGGGGGAACGTCGGCTGCCCTGCCGATGTTGCGATTCCCCCGGGGGAACGACAGCATGGCAATGACGGAGTGGCGATTCCCCCGGGGGAATGACGAAGGAGCGATCCTCTCTGAAAAAATGCCCGCTCTCAGCTGATCGTGAGATCGCTCCGTGCTTGTTGAGTTGGGTGGGTGACAATACTAATTCCTACGTACCGCTACACAGTTTTTTGTTCGGTAGTCGAGTCAAGTCGCTAATTGCCTCGCCTACCGACAACCTTTTCCCCTAACCCCCCTGCGAATCCAGCCCTACCTTTTGGTACGTGCCCAAAACACCCTAAACATGTTGCTACACCGTCGCACACCCTATCTGGCCCTGCGAATCAAGCCCTAGGCTGGTTTGGTACGTGTTGTGAAATCTTTGTGTTTTTGTGGGTGTGAATGTGGTGTATGTGTCGTAATGACTTTCTAGTGTCATAGCAGGCTATTCCAACTTCAACAAGCACGGCGAGGATTATTTCCCATGCCCTAGAGAGAAAAGAAAGATGTCACATTAGCAGTATTAAAAATCAAATATCTAGAGAGAGGGAGTTTTCTAATATATCTTATGACGTTGTACTCTAACATGTATTTTCATGACGAACTTAAATTTTACTCTGGTAGGATTTGCATACTACTACAAACAATGGATCGAGGGGACTTTTCGATTTTTCTTGGCCTGCGCGCTTCCGGGGGCTCCCGACGTCCCGACCACAACTCACAACTCAAACCAACACCCACCGGCCATGATAGAAGACACTCGTAACACTATTAAATATGAAGATGACAAATAATTAACTTCCCTTCCAAACCCATTTTTCCATGTAGAATCCGATGGTACAAGTGGTGGCGGGCGAAATTGCCTGGAATCGACGTATAATGGTCATCATTGACGATGATACATTTGGGGGTGGTTTGTTGCATCATATGACAAAGTCGCATAAAAGGAGCGGTAATGGCCAGTTCATTGAGACCTTATGCTAAGAAGAGGCTCTCCATATTATATGCAATCGAGTGGGGGTACCACGAGGCATACTTGTGGCAATTTCCATCTGGAGTTAGTCTGTATTTTTTATTCCATTGCCCTATCACTCTTATCATAACTTTGGTACGTGGATGTAATTGACAATGTATTACAGCAGCATTTGGCTTTTACGGACACTGCTTCACAATAGCTACGATACAGTTGAATAAATTTGAATTATTAATTTAACTTTTGTTGAAATACATCATTGGTTCAACTTTAGACATAAGGCGCTTCAACATTTTCATCTTCATACTGTCAGATCACAGCCCGGTCCTTGGCATATAATAGCTACGTTTCCGTCCACATTGAAAATAGATGTTCTCCAATGTTTCTCTGATGCTGTTGAAAACAAATACCATCTGTCTGCCTGTGCAATGCCCATCTTTCTCTACTGCCATCACCTCACTGTAGGTGCAAGTAGTGTTGTTATGTGACACGAACATCATCTCTCCATAATTATCACGCAACCTCCAATGTTAATCAAGCGGTCATTCCCTTTATTGATTTCTCTAGTTGATTGTTATCATGACATATCAGAATTGAAAACTCTGTTGTCACCTTTCGTGTACAGTGTCCTACCACAAATGCAAGTCACAATTGGATAGTAGTTTATAGCAACTTGACCACACCAACACCAGCTAACTGCCCCGTCATTTGTCTCTCATAAGTCTACAGCTATTAGTGAGATTAAGTGCTTCACTATCGTGAGTGGTGGTTGATATCCGTCCCTTGTTCCTCTCATCAGCTCAAGCGTGTTGTGTGATAAATCCAGGGCACTGTTGTCGAGTAGATGAGCCGTATCGTCGCGCCAGACGCACAGAAGTGCAGCCCTTTCGTAGGTCATGTTTAATCTTTGAACCATTCGTATTATTGCGTCGTATTGATCTTAAGAACCGTGGAAAAATGCTGCGCTGTCGCTTCAGCCGATAGCCGATATGCAATTTGTTCATGTCACGAAGTCAGATGAACAGGGACTTTCTTACCGCCCCCAACACCGACAATTGGCCCCAAACCCTCTAATCCAACACACAGCCTTGACTCCCCCAATCACTCCCTACTCAGATATGTTGTTGTTATTCTCCTGGCGGCCCCTCCTCAGCGTCCACATTACTACAAAATCCGTTACTGGGGTTGTTAATCAATGTGCCTTTCCGGCGTTCCCGAAAGGAAATTACCCTAGCCTATGCGCCTTCCATCGTTAGTCTGTCGATATGACTGAGTTGTTGCATCGTGTGGGGGTTGTTGAAGGCACATGGGCGCATACTTGTGTAGGGGCTGGTTGTCGTTTGAATTAATTTTTACTAGCTGGACGCTAGCCAGCAAGAAATAAAGCCGATCACCGTTCTCGTGGTAGATCCTTCACATCATGGGCTCATATCGACCCATCGAGACTGTCAGCGGCGGGATTTGGTGGTGCCGATGATTCTTCTGCCCTACGCTACCGGCGGTCGGTTCACCATGGTGTTGCCGTGTAAAATGAGCGAAAATGAGTTTTGAGGGTTCAAACGATCGACCTCTGCGTAGAGATTTCTACGGTCGGAATAGTACAAAAGTCGCGCAGGCCAGCAGTTGAGATGTCCCTCGATCCATTTGTCTGCACAGATGTGTTCGTGTTCTTCGCCCACGTCAACTGGTAATGTCATTTAATGACCCCGGTGTATTCCCTAGATCTACATAGATCGTGGAAACTGTCCATCAGGACAATGAGAGACGTACATAAGTAATCTTAGGTCGCTGTGCCGATAGCACAACTGGCTAAATACACGGTACAACAGGCGGAACGAAAAAGTTGAAGTTCGTAAATGACAAATGACCCCATTACTGCATGGGGGAACCGTGCAAAATGTGACCTGGCTGTCTCGCTCTCCGTAAGTAATTTCTCCGCCGCGACCTCGGCTTCGGAGATACACCAAATCTCTGGAAGCAATCACGACCCTATCAGATGGGATTTTTCCCGAATCGGTCTATTTCTAATAATTACGCTTTCCTAACACAAATCTAACAAAAAAATCCCTCTCTGATGGGCAAATCACCCGATGCCAATGATGCATCACCATTATGTGTCCCCCTTTGTCTAAGTGCAAGCATCTCTTTGCGGTGGCCAATCTCCCATAATTCCAAGGCACTCGCTCTAGCACTTTTTCGCTCTGCCCTACGAGCCGCATCAGCTGTAGTGTAGTCTTTACGCGGTCCGCGACAAGTTGATGCATCGACTCTCTCCATGTATGCCTGCACCTCCGGGTTCGTTTGCTGATGATACAAACGTGCCATTGCGTCTCCTCTCACCTCCATATCTTTCGTCGTACGGAACTGATTTCTTAGCTTCCTTGTAATTTGGTGTTGGTGCTCAACCCAGTCTTCACGTTTATCACCTAAGCCTCCAGGGAACTCCATTTGACGTTTGACATGCATCCACATCAAGTGCACTTTCGGTGTTACGTTCATGCCCAATTCTTTATGCGAGTGAACAGCGGCAGTGACGAATCTTTCATACATGGCAATATCTTCTCTGGACGGGTTTATTGTACTTGCATATGAGAAAGCACCATCCCACAAAATGTAGAGGTTTGAATATTTCTGGCATAGTTCCTCAATTTCATCGTGGGTCAGCTTGCAATCCTTCTTCGCATTCTCTTTGAGAATTTCAGCAAATAATGTAAATATCTCATCCGCATTACTCATAATCTTTTGATGATCCTTTCCGTGTAGACTGCCTCCATGATAAGCTTGAAGTTTGACTCCGTAGAGATCCTTGAAAACGGAGAACAAGGCAGTCTCAATACCCTCGTCATCTATCTTGCGGTCAGATTTGAAGGTTTTAATATGATTTTGGCCCGTGCGATATCTTTGCCTGACTTATCTCTTCGATCGGTGATCTTTTTGCGGCTCGCTTTGAGAGGTACAATTTTTTCTTCGAGCTGAACAATCCTTGCCTTCACCTCTGCAACTTTGTTGCGGATTCTATTCGCTTTGTCAGGAGCGGCATCAGCGGCATCAGCGGCATCAACGGTATTCCCATCCATGTTGACATCATCTGCTGTTCCCTCCAAACCATATTCCTCGTCATCATCATCGCCACCATATTCAATGAAGTCCGTCACCTCTTGTAAAAACAACAACACTGACACGGGTGCATCATTCTTTACAGAGATGGTGTTTGCGCCTGGTCCATTCGTGCATGTGTCCAACTTTTTCAAAGATTTCTTTGCTCTTCCTACTTTCCCAAGATGGCTAGAGAGTTCCTTCCCCTTTTCACTGACGTCAAAATCTTTGACTTCTTGACGGACCTCTGCCTGCTTAACTTCCAGCTCGGCTAGATGCGATCTTGTCTTCACCTCTTCTGGGGAGAGGTATTCAATCTTCTCGGATACTTCTTCCCTAAACTTAGTTAGAATTGCATCGCCAATACCAATCAAGCAGTGCAGAAGAGGGACTATGAATCGCTCAACAGGAATGAAGGGCCACCACGGAGTATCTTTGCATCCAAGTTGAGCCTTTGGTGGTGACACTTTGTCATTCTGCTCGAACAACCTCATTTTCTTTTGGTGCTCTTCGCCTAATTTCTTCATCTCCGCATACTGCCATATTTCGCCAGTAGCATTCAAGTTAGGCATCTCTGCTGCTCTCATTTTGCACATTGGACACCATGAGTGAGACATCCCATCTTTGCCCAAAACAACAGCAGTAAATGCAAGATCACCGACAATGTACAACTCGACATTAATAGGAATTGACGCTGCATTGACAGCAGTCCCGAGATGTTGGGAGAGGCAATATCTTCCCTAATTTGATCAGATACGCTTGCTGCGTAACTCTCACCTGCTTTTTTCACTCCAATTCGAATAGCTAAGTGGTCAAACCTGCACTTATTGATCTGCGTCTCCCCATTGATTACTGCATCGAGATCAAACCTCTTCGTATCGAATTGAAAGAATTGCTCTGCATTCTCTGCATTCTCGGCTTTTATCATGTTCTCCCACTGATCAGACAACATGTGCATCTTTTTGATCCCCGTGCGTTTATTTTCAACACACTTAGCCAAGCCAGCGGCAATAAGGAAAGCGTAGTACTCTTCATTTTGGTAAAATCCTAGTCTACGTGCAAGCGAGTGGCAATGATCGGCACGTCCGTTCATGGTATACCAACATGACTCTCCCGTGGCTAAGAACGACATAAGCACCATCAGCAGTGCCCGGGCGTTCCACATGGTTTTGGTGACTATCATCTTCCGAATCGTTCCGCCTTTTTTGCGCGATGGTCAGAGAAATATATGAGGAGGGGGATACGAAAGAAACGCGGAGTGATAAGGGTGTATTGTTGCTGTAGTGAGAACACCGTGAACGAGTAGATGCTACCGGAGGTGATTTTTTTTCATTATCATGGTGGACAGTGCGGTGGCGGAATATTTGGCTATTTTAGCTATGTGTCGTATTTTTTGCCATTTTTGACGGATTCGGGCTTGATAGGCTCGT
>JAHBBA010000213.1:0-31647 GCA_018806925.1 Skeletonema costatum | reverse complement strand
CCCTATTTGTGGGACGTAAACTTTACAGAGAAGTTGTAGAATTTTCATCATATCTTAGTTATGACAGGTGCAATTAGCCAAATCCATCAAACTTGCTTGTAGCAACAAGTTCTGCACGATCACATAAAGTGGCCAATCATCTCGCTTCATTGTCTCCAAGCTTTGACTCGTGAACCTAGCCACCACAGTGGCGTCGCCTGAAGCGTATGCGTGAAAGGTTCTTTGGCGCTTTAGAAGAAAGTCGCAGTAACCAAAGATCCCTCCGACATTGTGAAAAGAAGAGATTAAACTCGTGTCATCGTCTCCAATGGCCATCAAATTTGATGAACTCAACGATAGTTCCATCAAATTTGAAGAACTTAACACTTTTGGACTGGCGATTTTCTCAGACCGTTTTCTGTCTCTAGGCACAGCCACTGCACCCTTCAGAACAATGTAAAAAGCGTCGGGATGCGTTTCTTTCTGAAAAATGGGCTCGCCTCCTCTGAAGGTGGTCTCTTCATAGTATGGCCCTATGCCATCAATTAAACTTTTCTCATCCTCACTCAGTTCTTCTCGTAAGATATTTGTAAAGATGTAGGTTAGCTTGTGGTGAGAGGAATCTGAATCAATAAGATGAGAATTGAGCTGAGAAACATCTGATCGCATGAGATTCTTGTGACCATGCCTTGATTTGCTTTGTATGAGCAATCGTTCTGAAAATTCAAGCGCCTCGAATAGAGTCTCAAACAGAATCAGCTTTCCGTTTTGTTTGTCTTCATTTAACAGTATAGATTGTTTCCATTCAACTTCCTCTTCGAACTTCAGAGAGACTTCGTGGCTTCGTAGCATGCACTCAACACGAGGTAAAACTCCAGCCGCGAATAAAAAGATACCTCTTTTCTCACACAACTTGGCCAATTGACCAAAGCAACTCGTGGCTGCGGAAGCATCCAACAGGTGCATTTCACTGATATCAATAACGACATATCGAGGCATCATAACTTT
Source organism: Skeletonema costatum (assembly GCA_018806925.1). NCBI lineage: Eukaryota > Bacillariophyta > Thalassiosirophyceae > Thalassiosirales > Thalassiosiraceae > Skeletonema > Skeletonema costatum. The sequence goes on along the minus strand of JAHBBA010000213.1, from coordinate 30,660 downwards.
CGGCTTTACCTGTACCCGCCGGTTCTTCGGAAAGCTATTATTCCGACGTAATCCAGAGATGTGTGTACTTGTGTGTGGACTTGCCATTGACATTTTCTTGACTTCATCTTCACTCACAGATAGCCCAATCTCATTCATGATTTCGTCCATTACCTTCTGAGAAGAACCAAAGAAGACTGGCCCCGATAGTTCTAGCGTGACTATCTTTGGATTGCTCGGATGATAGCCGTGTAACTGCAACAATTGCCAGTGATCATTGCTCCAAACTGCCCTCGATCGCTTCATCACACGCTGCAAGGAGCTTATTCTAGTTGTGGATGCAACATGATCTATCACTGCCACGACAACTCCGAAAATTATCCCGAAATCCATACCGATTATCTGAATGGCAATGAAAGTGGTCAAGAGTACTAAATATTCCATCAAAAAGAGCTTCTCCCTAATATCAACAAGCCACTCCCATAACAAATCGTAACCAATGAAGATCAAAGTAGATCCAAGGAAAAATAGCGGCGCAACGGAGAGAATGTTGATTGGAGATATGCACACAAAAAGGTATGCAGCCATTATGAAGACACCAACTAATCTAGAGTGACAACCAGTTCTATACGTGAAGATTGTTTGCGAGAAAATATACGAGCCTGCAAACCAGCCAGAGTTGGGTTAGCATAAGTAAAGAATGATAGAATGTGTCAAAAAGAAACTGATTGAACCACAACTCACCTGTAAATCCAAACAAGAGCCCTGACATGAAATTGGACGCCCCAACGGTGACCATTTCCTTGTTTGTATCTAACGGCTTGCCCATGTCTATCGACACGGCAGCAATATCCAAGCAAGATGCGAAGGCAACAACAAATAACATTCCTACCCACGTTCCCATGCACTTCTTGATCATGGACCAATGCACGAGATTGAAGTCTACGAGATGAATCAACTCTTTTGGTGCCACCGGTGGAGTTTCCTCTCCTATCCATCCACTATCCCTTGCCTCGTCGAGAGTGACAGAGCAAAGGTAAAGTACTAAATAAAATAATGCTGGTATAGCTACCATGGCGGTAGGAAGAACAGCGTCATTTTTTGCCTTGCGCGATATGATTGTCAAAATCAAAGCAGCGAGTAATCCAGGTGTGGCAAGTAGTAGCAAGCGTGGTTCCAAAAGGTAGGCCCAGTCTGAGATTGTTGTCATCGACTTTCCTATACACAATGCAACGCCAGCTTCCAGACAGAAATATCCAATGAAAGCCAGATAGCCTCCGATCACAGGCATTGGTAGATATGAAACTATATCGAGAAGCCGAAACTTGCCGAGTAGCATCAGCACGAGGCCAAGAGCAGCCGTTCCCAATGGGAGAACAACCAGTGTTGTAGATATAACCTCTTCAATAGTCCCCCCGTCATTGATTATTTCATTAGCAATGGTATTAGCCATTGCAGATAGGAATATCAGACCCGCATCCTGAACCGTCCCGATGGCAAAACTCAAGCTCGAAAACAGTGTGAACACGAGCTGATGCACAAATGAGCTAAAGATAACAAGCTTGGCCAGTTCCGCCATGTGTGGCTGAAACGATGGATGGTTGAAGATGACTGATGCATAACCTATCAAGCCTGGCACTGCTATAATAACGTTTATTATCGCATAAATAACGATATGAAGGAAGGTGTAGCCACGTTCTTCCTCCTCTGCTGCTGATTTATCATTGCCTTCTTTTTTCAACAGTAAGGGCAGCCCATCGGATGGAGACTTGCCTTCATCGTTGCTTATTGCGCCGTAGGACGAGTTCGACATGCTAACGATTGTTGTGAGAGTAACAACAGCTAAGCTATGCTATGCGGCCGGAAGCAGGAGCAGCGTCATGGTGGTGTTCTCTGGCAGGTGCCAAAAGCTTGAAGCTGTGGATGCGCGAACTCCTGGATTTTAAGCCCACGTACTTCGAACTTAGGAATTAGTATCTAAAATCGCGCCAGTTATCCCCCCTGCTACACAATGAATGTCATCAGGGTCATATTAATCAACAGCGCTGAATAGGAAGCTCCTGCTTTGTTTGTACTCTGCTTTTATTCATCATCACTATCACTGTCTTCCAACACTTTTCTCCGCTTTTTGCGCCTGACTGGTACCGCTTCTTCATCATCCGAGTCAACCAAATCAACCACGTTACTATTGTCCTCATCATCCGAGTCAACCAATGCATTGCCCTTGTCTTCCTCACGTGGTGCCGACTGATCCTCTTCCTCTTTTTCTTCGACTTCCTCTGCCTCCCATTCATGACCTTCTATACCAGTTTTGAGTCCAAGCGTACTGGCACAAGCCTTGCATATCCATTCACCTGCACCAAAAGCCAAGCAGCAAACGATCAGTAAAGGCAAAATAGCAGCGATAGAAACATAGAGACACACAAAAGTAGAATATTCACGCACCCTCAGGGATAGATTCTCTATTGATGCATTCGACATGGTAAGATTTACCACATCCTCCACCATGATCACCTCCATCACAAACTAAAAGATCACCTCCTATATGACATATTTCACAATCATCATTGTCAGATTCTGCTCCTTCATTACTCTCCTCGTCAGAATCGTCCACAATAAACCCATCATCTTCGTAGTCGTTAGGCATTTGTTCCTCTTCTTCGTCTTTATCATCCAACAGGAAACGCGATGAATGGTTTTTGTCATTGCTTTCGGCTACGCCGAAATCAATATTGCATTCAGCACTGTCACCATTCATGTCATCTATTGGCAGGCGCAATTCTAGGACAACACTCGTGTCTAAATGAGAGAATTTGAGCTTCACCAGTTCCATTTGTTCAGTACGATCTTCACCTCTGGCGCTATCAAGAATCTTCTTTACATCGATACGAAAGCGAACATTGCCATCTCGTCCAATCATCCCCCGAGACAACGGGATCTCCTTTAGCGTATCATTTTCATTTTGTGCGGCTCCAAATGCCGCCTTCTCTGTTTCCAAAGCAGGGATTAGGACGGCACTGGATTGAATACAAGTATGAACTCGATCACTGCCTACGCATATAAGTGCTTCATCATCTGAACCTTCAATGATGATGGCCGGAAAGCCTCCACTTTCAACCTCGTCTTCTTCCATTGCAATCAGGCAGAGTTCCACATCTACAACCCTTGATACAGCAGTACGCGAATAAACGCATTTCGTCATGCCCATGGAAAGCTGATATCTCTGATCACAATCGTCCATCACAACATTTCTTCGTATTGAAATCTTTTTCGAGGTGCCATAGCCAGAATCAGCTGAATGCAAATATACCCACCCATTTGCTGTATCATTCATTTCACTCCTATCCCTTATATCAGACTCTCCTTCTTCTGTCAATTTGACAATTTCTTCATTTCCTCTTTCGTGCAAACCGCCCCCTTCTCCCTTGATCGCTTTGTGTTTTCGTTCTATTTCTGCCATACGACGTTGGTTCATCTCCACCCCATAGAGTGTATCAAGACAAGCTTTCAAGGCGGTATTAACACGAAATAGTGGCATGCCCTTTTGTCTCGGCGGAAGTGAATGCCGACATGTCGGACAAGTTCCTGTATTTGCTTCATCCTCCTCCTCCTCTTCCTCAGAATCATTGGCATCCTCAGTATTAATCCCCAATTCATTCAACCACCACACCAAACACGTCTGACAGAATGAATGACCACATAATAATGATACTGGATTATACAACCGATCGTGACAGATGGGACATGTAAGATCTTGACGCAAATGATTGGCGGCTGTTTTGCCATCGGCAAATGAAGTGACATCCATGATCATTTTCGAGTGTTGGTCGTTGCCATCATTCAAGTTGGCCGCAGGAGACTCCAGATCGTATATAGATTTGACATTTCGGCCAAGGGTCTTCTTTTTGATTGCCTCTAGTGAGACTTCATTGTTGTCATTGTCACTGTCTTCAGTATTATCACCATTATTATCACTGTCTTCTTCTGACTGCATAGGTGACCATTGCCCAGCAACGCCGCCTTTTTGCGGCGTATCTTCGGCGCCATCGAATTCTTGCTCACCATCATCAGATGATGACGACGACGAGTCACTATCGCTTTTCTTCTTGGTGCGTGGCATGGTGGCTATATACCAACCTATACCAACCTATACCAACAACTCTGTCAATCAATGCGAGATTGTTGCATGTGACATGATGGGGTGGACGAGGGGAAGAGAGAGAAGGCAGATCTGCAGTAAGCAAAGCGAGTCCAAGCAAACCTGCCTGGTGTATGTTCAGTCTACAATTTCAAGTAGGATTCTTGTCAACCAGAGTTATCTCTTTATTATCTTAAGCTTAATTCATTACTTACCTCTCAATCTTAATTAGTCTTCTTCATCTTTCTAACACAGACGTACCCCCCACCCTTCAAACTAACCCTCTTCTGCTTCTTTCCTGTCTTGTCCTCACGTTCCTCCCCAGCCAAAGTAGTGTATGCAAGTTCAGCGTGCTCTTTCGTCGTGAACTCTACATTGCATTTGCCATGCGACCCAGAAAAGATGATGTCAGGGACGTTCTTTGGTTTCACGTTAGTGTAGGCGAGGAACATCTCAACAAGGTGATTTGGTTGCGTCGAGGTAGGCAAGCGATGGACAAGAAGCATGGTTGTATCAGCTGCATCAGTAGACGCTCTTGCTTTACGGGTAAAGACCTTTTCCACTGGTGCCACCTTTCCACCCTTGCTGCAGTAGTGCTCAGCGCAATCAAGTGCAACTCTTGCATCGTTGACAGAGTCATGAACTTCAGGCATCTGCTTCTTCAACACGTTAATGGCCAAGTTCTTCAGACTGGGAGTGCTGCCATCATCATCTTTACTGACATAGAGCATCGCAGTATCCACATTTGAATGATGCTTCATTCTCAACGCCAACAAATCATTATGCACAGCGTGACCTACCACAACTGTTTGATCACTGCACAAGGATTGCATGAACATTTGCGCATGACGCAACGTAAACTGCACATTATCCAAGTCTTTGGCAGTAATACCATTCACCCAAGTGCGATAGTTGGAAACTGGCCACTCTGGCTTGACAAGAGTATCCAACAACACCTCGCTGGGATTATCAGCATTCACAACCGAAAGACGACAAAGTGACTTAGGATCAGTCGTTCCTGTCACAGGATCCTTCGTCTCACACATCTCACAATCAATTGCAATCGCAGCAGGGTTACCTATGCACCATTGCCCATAAGGACGTGATTCAATCCAGTGGTGAGGGGCAGAAATGCCCGCAGAGAACTCTTCTTGCTGCTTTCGTTCAAAGTCAAAGGCGTTTTTGTAGTTGTCGTGTTTACGAGTAGCAATTACAGAATCCTTCCATTTGAGATGAGCAGGTGTTGCTACAGGAAGAGGTTTGGGTGGAGGAGTGGGAGCAGGCTCGTGTTGTGGTGAAGGAGGACGAGGCGTTGTGACACTTGTAGGTTTCGGTGCATTGACACTGGGGAGAGAGAAGGAAGCAACAGGAAGTTGGAGGTTGCGAAAAGACGCAGCAGCTCCATTGGGGGACGCAATGTTATTGTTGGTGGGGTGTTGCTGTTGATTGGGGGTTGCAACTTTCTTCTGTTTCTTGGGGGGTGAGGTTGCATCAATACTACCCTTTTGGTTGTTTGCATCATCCTCAGTTCCGAGATCGAAAATACTCTCGCCAGGAGCTGGAGTACTTTGGCTCTTCTTCCTCTTTCTCTTCTTCTTTTCTTGGGTGGTGGGTGCTTCTGCTTTGGGGGTCTCGACAGCAGCAGGAGCTGTCCAGAAGGGGTTTGCTGCACCGGTGGTGTCAACAGTGATACTTTTGGGGGTGGCAACTGGTACGTTCTTGGCAAGCGATGCATACGCACCGGCTTGTTTCTCGATGATTTCACCATCACTCTCCGTCTCAGAGCTTACTACTGAGCTGGATGCGTCTGATGCGTCGCCACTGGGAGCAGCAGCAGCCGCAGCAGCTGCAGCATCGTGAGAGAATTTGCAATTGGCTCCATTGCGACATCCTTTGTCGGAGAAGAAGAAGGCACATGTTTTTGGGCCATCGCCTGAAGCAGATGTCAATTTGTAGGATCCTTTCTTTGCCATGGTGCTGTTGTTGTTATTATTTTGTATTAAGTGGTTGGTCAAGCGGACTGGGCTTTATGGTTTGTGCTGCTTCGTAGAGTGTGCAGTGGTGTGGCAAAGAACAAAATGATGGCGACGGTATCTTTCACATCGAGGTTGAATGGTTCTGCCTTCGGCCTGTCCGTGCAAAAATCTCACCTCCTCACAAAGATGCAGAGAAACACTGCGCGCAATAACACCGCCCAAAACATCTACACTACCACGCTACTGTCTTCAGCAGAAGAAGCCGAAGAACATTGAGTACCTTCATCATAGTAGACAACATTCTGTTAGCATACCGACATGTCCGAGGAACCGAAAGTCAATGAAGCTGAGGATGTTGCGCCCGAAGGAGGCACTACCGGAGGTCTGCGTAGGCCGAAGAAGAATCGTCCAAAAACGTGCTACCATTGCGGAAGGCCGGGTCATATCTCACGTGATTGTACCAACGAAGAAGCTACTGGTCAAATGAGAGACAATATTACCAAAGAGAAGCACCATTACCGTAGGTGCTTCAATTGTGGACGGTAAGTTATCTGTTATGCCAAGACGATAGGTGATGGATTCGTCTTCTCACCTTCGCTTCATCAATCAACCCACATAGGTTTGGACACATCTCGGCCGATTGCGGAAAAGCGCCGGGCAACAAATGCTGCTACAACTGTGGCAAGGAAGGTCACATTGCCAAGGAATGCTCTGATCCTCGCGCCGACTAATTATTCAGTCTGTAGGCGAGAGGAGCACTGAGCATCTTTTGCTTTCATATTCATACGCGAACGAGAGGGGCAAGGATGAAGAAAGATACTAATTTGGTGTTGTAGTTATGTTTATTCATACTTGTGTTATATTTAATCTAAAAGCAATCTATCACTGCAATGAAATCATATCTTCACTCTTGCTTCTCTACAGCACCAATCACGAAAGACTCGATGTCGTAACAGAAAGGAGTCTTTTGCCGATTCGTATTGTGCCGATAGCCGACGCTTCAGCATGCGCAGCTCTGACAACGAGAGTTTCTCATCCGTCAAAGATGCTGCCTCTGGAGCTCCACACATCCGAAGAATTTCCAAGTTGATGTTCAATAATGCATAAGTGCTGACATCTGAATATGATGCGTTCTGAACCGTTTCTCCACCGCAGCTTGTAGCAATAAGACCAGTTTTCCCATCGATGCAATCTGCGTCGTTGGAGCCTTTTCCAGGCCACCAAACCCAACACAAGTTCGAGTCAAACGATGCATCTTCGCCAATCATCTTGAGACCTTCCATCTGATGCGTTCCAGATTCATCCATGTATACATTTGTTTCCATCAACGCAGGATGATTCAGCTTGTATTTGTCATTTGAACTATTACCAAACCCTTCAGCACGACAACACACTGCTCTCTGGCAAATAGCTCTAGAGAATTTCCTTCCAACAGTCAACGTTGTCATGTACATCGGCACATCGAGCAGTGGCATTAAGAAAGACCCTTGTAACCCGATACAATTCCATCTACAAATTTTGTCTGAGCAGGAATGGATCGTTCCTTTATTGTAATTTGTAATCGAGCATGACGGAGGACACCATGCGTCATCTTCGCGACAGGGCCATATCTTTGTTTTCTTTCTCCTTGGTTGTTGCTCTATTTCTGCTTGGTCGCATTTCTTCTCTGGAAGTTGTTGCTGTGTAGTCACCTTATCCTCTACAATATTGTCCTCATCTTGTGACGCTGAACGCAAGGTTACTTCGCTGCTGTTCCTGCTAATGTCCTTCTTTACAAGCAACGCAAATTGACCCAATCGCAATGAATGAGCTCCAATAGGTTTGTGTGCAGATTGAGGCCACTCGTCTGGGCCCTAACGACAATGATAGAACAGAAGAAGTTTAGTAGTCAGAAGACACGCAAGCATACCAACACAATCATTGCAACTTCTTACCAACGACGCATCAAACACTTCTTTTTCCATTTTCACAAACTTTTTCAGTGTAGCATTACCACAAGGAGCAGAGCTTGCATAGAAGTGAATGGTGACATTTGATTTCAATCGGTAGCAAATCTTTGTTTGCATGCCATCATCCTTGCACTCGACACGCTCTAATATCGAGTCATCATCATCATCATCATTAGTTTCTGCTTCATTGCCAGATGAACTATCCTTTCTCAAGTCTGTCAATATCTCTAATGCAACCTGACGCCGAAATGCACGTCGTGCAAGTACCTCAGCATGACAATCACGTATTCTTTTTCCATAACAGCCATCATTGATTTCATTCTGTTGCTCCTCTGTGATGATGACATTATGTGAGACAAATTTGGTCCCTACACCAAGTCCCAATACTCGTAATTGACCAATACCATTCTTCTTCTTCTCCTCAGATTGATTACCGCATTTATTGGAATAATGTGCCACAATGGCAGCAACACACGTTTGTTTCATTGCATCACGATGTGATTTTGGTACTACCGACTTGTACGCATCTAGAGACACAGTCGCAATTCGGTTGGCGAACTGGCAAGTCCCTATGCGGCGCTTCTCCGCGTGTCGGACGGCATTCTTGGCATGAACTTGTTCCATGCTTGATGCTGCGGGTGATCTCTATGATATGATTGATAAGTAGCTCTAGAGGTAGTGTTGGTGCAAGCACCAAGCCAGTGAAAAGTGAACAAAATGTAAAATGAAAATGGTGGGGGAGTGCAGGAGAAAAGGGGAAGATGGCGAAGCTACTAGGGACTCACGAGTCATGAACGTCAAAATCTGCCGTTATTTTTGTTTTTTGTTTTTAGCTCGACCTCTTTGCGATGAATGACTGATGGAACAATAGCAATAGCAATAGCACTGAGAAGAATAAAACTAACAAGTACAATATTGTAGAGCAACAACAACAATGGCATCGAAATCGTCATCAGCCAATGACGGTTCAGCCATCCAAGTAGTAGTCCGCCTACGCCCAATGAACGAACGAGAGCAACGGCACGGCACCGTTCCCGTCATTTCCGCCAAAACCAAAGAAAAGGTAGTCACCGTCGTCAAGGGCAAGGGCCGCAAGCAGCTGAAATCCAGCTATTCATTTGACAATGTCTTCACTGCCTTTTCGTCACAGGAGGAAGTGTTCGAGGAGACTGTCAAGCCGGTCATTGCCGATGTTATGAGGGGGTTTGAGAGTACGGTCTTTGCGTATGGGCAGACTGGGACGGGGAAAACTCACACCATGGAGGGATCATTGGAGAGGCCGGAGTTGTATGGGGTTATTCCGAGGTCGGCGCAGGCGATTTTTGAGTGTCTCAAGCAGCCTCAGTATAAGGAGCATGTGGTCAAGTGTTCCTATCTTGAAATATATAATGAAGAGTTGAGAGATTTGCTGGTGGAAGGAAAAAATAGTCATAGAGCCAAGCTTGACATTATGGAGTGCAAGGATGGTGGCACATTTTGCAGGTAAGACTTTTTGTTTGTACATATTCTTCTTTGCATTGATTATCTGATACTGAACGTCCAACTTACACATTGACTGCAGAGGCCTCACTGAAATGGAAGTCCGATCTGCATCCGATGTTCTACGCCTCATCCAAAGGGGACAACACCAGCGCATGATTGGAGAGACCAAAATGAACAAGGCATCCTCGCGGTCACATTCCCTATTCACAATCCAGGTAGACGGCAAGATATCTCTAATTGACGGCGATGGTGATTTTGACTTTACTGGAAAATTGCACATGGTCGATCTTGCTGGGTCAGAGTGTGCCAAGTCCGCGGGGAATGATAAGAGTGCTCCGGAAGCTGTGGCTCGGGAGAGAGAACGCATGAATATCAATAGGTCCTTGTTGACGTTAGGTCGTGTTATTACTATATTGAAGGAGAAGAGTTTGCATAAGAATGTCAATGCTCGTATTCCGTACCGGTAAGTTCTTGATTCAGAACACTGCTCTACGTTGCTCACTGATATAATTCATCATTTCTGATACTTCATTCTACTTTGCCGTTTAGTGACTCCAAATTGACAAGGGTATTGCAGGAATCTCTTGGTGGTAGATGTAAAACTGTCGTTGTAGCAACAATATCACCTTCCATCACTGCTATTGAAGAATCAGTCTCAACACTCAACTACGCGCAATCTGCATGCGGCATCGTTAACAAACCATTCTCGTCGTCTTCCATTGCATTTGGAGAAATGCCAAACTTCTCTGACAAGAAATCATCAGGGGAATGTAACATTGAAAGTTGGCAGGAAATGGAAATGAGACTGCAATATATGCAGACTCAAGTTGACGAGGCGCAAGCTGCTCTAGCACGAAAGCACATTCAACAACAAGAATTGCAAGAGAAAGTAGAAAAGGCCGAGGAAAAGCTGTTAGTGAAACAAAAGCAACTATACGATGCGGAGAAGGAAAACAAAGCACTGAAAGGAGTTGTTGAAACGGAGACACGAAAAAGGAAAGAAGCCGAAACAGATTTATATCAGGCGCAAATTGATTTGAAGAAGACTACGCTAATTCTGAAAGCTACGCAAGCAACAGAGTCGTCTCTGACGGTGGAAGCTCAATCACTCATCTCAAAGCTTGAAGAAATCATTGCTGACAGGAATGATATGCATTCATTAGTTCTTTCACAGAGGGATGCAGAATCCCAGCGCAGGCAAGCAGCATTGCAGTTTCAGCAAGATGCGCTTGTTTTGTTGAGCAAAATCGAGTCATCATTTTCGAGTTTATCGACCAACATTGAGTCGAGCCAGTCTAACGCTGTTGATGTTGCAACTGAAAGCCACAAGAATGGTCAGCAGTTTTTAGCCGAGACGCAGCAACTTTTGTCAGAAATATCCGAGAATGTCGTTTGTGTGACCAATTCAATCAAGACACTCATCACGGGAGACGAGGGTATTGTGTCATCTGTTCAGACGAGTTCTGACTCAGTTCTATTGCATATGCGGGGATCCAGTGAGGCGTTCGTCAAGGGTGAAGTAGAGATGGAGAAATCGTGCGAATCAATGAGGAATAGACTGAATGAAAGCTCAAAGGCCTTGGATGAACGTTCTTCTTCCATCCAGTCGTCAACGAATCAAACTTTGCAACACTTTGAAGAGAAAGTTGTTGAATCAAAGAATGCTATTTCCCATTTAGTGCTGAGAATGAAGAGCTTGATTACGAATCTTTCTGAGTCCAAAGCGGAGAAAGTCAAGGAATTGGACTCACTTGTGGAGCAATGGAGAGATCAATCAATCGGCAACTCGAAATCTTTGCATGATATGACATCGTCGAGCATGAATACTTACAAAGCATCCATTGATGAGTTTGAGAGCGGAATGCGCGGCCACGAAGAAATATCAAAGTCTCTTGAGGATCAGCGGTCGTTTGTCAACAGTCATGGGTCTGCGCATGTCCAGTCCATTGGTCAACAAAGTTCCATTTTACAAGCTCACTGCGATAATCTGAAGCAATCTCACCAAACACAGACGGATCTACGCAATGAAGTCATGACATCAATCATGTCTGGAGTCCAAGCCCTGGTTGCTGCAGAAATGCAAAAATTGGCATCAGCTGAGACAGACAACTTTAAGGTCCTCGAAAAGGGCAGCTCGGATCTCACTGGCATCAATCAAGTCATGTCTCAATCGGCTCAAAGTGTGATCGAGAACATTACTTCTACCAATCAAATCGTGTCGGAGAAAGCATCACTCCTTCAAACCAATGACTCGAAGGCAAATGAAACAATGAAGTCAACTTGTGCAACCTTGGAAGAAGTTGTCAATTCTTCAAATACCCATCAGCAACTGGTTGGTGAGTTTGCAATGAAGAGTCTTTCTGTTGTGTCCGAAATAAAGGCCATTGACGGTAAGAACGCAGAGGTTATCAAAACTGCAGAGAGAGACGGAAAGAACTGCTCTGCATGCATCGTCAATGGCGTGTTCAAGCCGACTGTGTCTGAGATGAAGAAGACAGTGAAGTCCAGCTTGGAAGCCATGACAAACGTGAGCACTTCTGTTATTCCTGATATCAATGGTACCCTTGATGATGTTGCAAGTAAGCGAAAGCGGCTTGCGAGTCAGATGAGTGGTTCATTTGAAAGCGCCGAGAATCAGCTTTCGAACATGAGGGAAGGTGTCAAGTCAATTGCCAAATCCCAGTACGATGCAGCAGATACGCTAGGACGAGACGTTTCCTCTGCAAGCGACGCCCACGCGAAGAACAGCATGTCATCTTACAGTACCGAACTTGATTCCATGAAAGATAAACTCGTTTCTTCAATGACTGGAATGGGAGACGCATGCACACAATTGATATCAGAGGGTAAAGTTCACAGCACAACTACATCATCATCGATCAACGAGTTCTCACTGAATAAGATGCAATGCAATGAACCTGTCGATCCCGCACCGGTCAAGAGAGATTGCAATTACAGCCACGAGCTCTCAGCCACACCGGCAACAGAATCGATATTAGAAGGACACGAATTCGACGTTCCTCGGCCTGAAGATGATTCAAAACTTGCCGCAGACGAGGACGAAGACAGGTCCCAATCTTCATCCCTTTCTGAGATTGAGACTTCTCATGAGTCACAAGAGGATGACAACAGAAGCGTGCACAGCGTTGGAAGTGTTGCATCCATGAGCGTAGCATCCATGTCAGGTCCTCGTCTTAGTTCTCGTGATATAAACGTCAATGCACATCATCAATCTCACAAATCAAGCAAGCAGCATCACCGGGCTACTGGCAGCTCTGGAAGCTCAATGAGAAAGAGCAAACACACTTCTGGGCTGCCGAACCCCTCCAGGAAACGCGTGAAAAGATAATCTACTGCACCAGCTGATTCATATTTATTGGAAAGATTGTTATGCTTTCGATACTCACGCAATGATCAAAATACATATTTAAGTTCACTTTACTTGTCTCTTCTTGATAGTGGTACCACCTATTACAATATATTATGATTGCTTGCAAAGAGACCCAAAGCAAAGTGATTGCTTTGTTGGCAGGCAGAGCGAGCAACGCAAACAGGCAGGAGCAAACAGTGTGACAATAATGTGCTCTATCTTACACACACACTGTGGCACAATCACCTGTGACAATTTTAGTTCAAGTTCAAAACCAAACAAACAACATAACAACGCTTGTCGTTATACCTCTCACTAAAAAATAATAGCAGCAGCAATGAGCGACCTTGCAGGCGATGTAGATAGTGGTGGCGACGATGATCACGATATCAACGATGAGGACTTGGACGCATTTCTCGTCCTCATCGAATCTCGTCTCCGCGCTGATTGGACCTCACCCGACCTGTCGCGTATCATCGCATCCCAAGGCAGTACGTCCTCTCGATCAGGCACAGGGAATGCACTGACAACATTACCGTCGGGGAATCAATCTTCCCCTTCGAAATTTTTGAGGCTTATTAAGAAAGTGTTTCATTTGGCGGCGAAACCTATCAAGCTGCGGGCACTCATGAGTGTGTTGGGATTGGAGTCGGATCGGGCAGTTTCGTCCTCTTCAAATCAATCTTCTTCATTGATTGGTGCTTCTTACCCAATGTCGTCACAAGATGATTCAGCTGAAGATTTAGACGGTAAAAAGACTGATAAGATAGTTTGGGAACTATTGCAAAAAGCAGAGATAGACGACGATGAATGGGTGCGTGTAGTTGCTGGGATTCTTCGTGGGATGATGTTCAAATCTTCTTCAGGCAATGGAGACGCAGAGCCAGTCAATCATTATGAACATTCATCCTGCCGAGGTAGTACTGCAGAGGAGGAACTGAAGAAAATTACAAATGAAATAATTCAAAGTGTTCGTGAGGCTGCCAAAGAAGCAACTGCAGAAAAGGAAGATGCTAAGAGTTCATTACTCAAACGAAACAACAACGATGAGAGCAAACCTGCAGCATCAGATGGAAAAGAAGACGGACTGTCAACCTACTTGATAGGGAAAGATTCATGCCCATCTTTTGCTCCGCTGCGATATTCATTGTTACCGAAAGACACAATACGACATATCCTTCCTGAGGCAGATGACAACCCTCATTACAAAGCAAACATGGATGCTTCCATCTTCAAAATAGATGCTGAAATCGAACAGAAGCGCGCAGAAGAAGAAAGCAAGGAAACAAATCTCCAAAAGCGGACGAATTTCACAAATGGAAAGAGCAACACTGCCTCAGTGGGTAAGGTTGCTGCGGTTGGTGGAAGACCGACGAATGGTAATCCTGCTTCGACTGTAGGTGGCAATAGAGCCGACACAGCAATGTTGGTAGGGAGGGCAGGTCGAGGTCGATTTTCAAAGGGTGTCGGTAGAGGTGGGGGAGGAGGGAGAGATTCAGGCGCTTCATTATTCCGTCCAAGTAATGGATTGGCATCAGCAGGCCGAGGAATTCGTGGTCGTGGTGGTCGAGGCGTGGCAGGGCGTAGTGGCACTCTGTCTCGTTTGACTGGGGCAGGACGAGGAATGGCCGCCGCTGCAGGAAAGGTTCCTCTTGCACGACGTGTCCCAGGATCAAAGCAAGCGCTGCTAAACTCGGCTCGTGGCACAGGTGGCGCATCCAAAATGAAAATGATTGATGTCTCAGAAGTGCAAGGGCTAAGCAGTGCGCAAAGGGAGCGAGAACAACTCAGCACAAAGGAAGCGCGAAAGAGAAAGCTAATGGAAGATGCCAAAGCATCTGGTCTGCGAAAAGAGAAGAAGGCTTCTCGTGATCCGAATGAGGGTGCCGCAAACAGTGTTGCTGGAACAAATAATGCCCAAAGTTCCTCAGAGGGCAGACAAGGTTGGGAATCACTCCTGGAGAAATCAAACAAATTATCTGACGACGATCGTCAGAATATCCGTCTGTTCTTCGAAAATAGAACAATGCACCCCACCAATCCATTGAGTCGCCCTGCAAACACCGATGAATCTGGCATTTGGAGATGCAAACTGAACGAGGAGAAACAGTCGTCTGAGACTGGAGAGTTGGTGAAAGAGACTTTATATCTAGATTTGGATTATAACACGCTTGGATACAAGAAGACGAGGAAGATAAAAAAGAAGTAAAAGAAATTCATATATCAATCATCAACACTCGATCCTTCTCGTTGATCCTCTCTTTCATCTGTTGTGCCAACAGTCAAGTAATGGTACAGTTATAGCTTATCTACGTTTACCTACGTCATAAAAAGATCTCTTCACTTTTTGCTTCAAAAGCAATAAAGCAACAAGTACCATAGCACAAGCAAGATGAAGATCATCGCCACTGCTATGCTTGGCACCATCCTCTGCACGGCATCGCTCCCCAAACCTTCCGCAGCCGTGTCTAGTCGTACTATCGCCAGTTTTGTCGCCTCCTCTATCGGCCGTTCTACTTCATCATCACCAACAACCACTTCACGTAACATGATGAGTACCCAAACACCTGAACAGAAGCAATCTCTCATCGATTGCCCAACAATTCCCCTTCGTGATGGAACTTCCCATCCCGCAATTGGATTTGGAACGTACAAGGTCGGATTCATCCCAGCTTCGGCATCATCAGCTGTGGCGTCAGCCGGAGCCACCGATGAACCGCAGCGAACCGCTGAAGATTGCGTCACCGATGCCCTGAATAGCGGCTACAGATTTTTGGAGTGCGCAGAGTTTTATGGCAATGAACAAGAGGTCGGAAAAGCAATCAAAGCAAGTGGTGTGCCTAGGGAGGATTTGTTCATATGCAGCAAGGTTTGGACTACGACAATCGAGAAGGGTGATGATGCTATTCGAGCACAGTTGGAGAAGACTCTCTCTGACCTTGGAACAGATTACGTTGATCTTTATCTTATCCATTGGCCAGTTCCCGGGAAGCATGTAGATGCCTACAAGACGGTGCTAGATCTGAAGAAGGAGGGCAAGGTGAAAAACGTTGGCGTATCAAACTATGCAGTCGAAGACTACAAAGAACTACTCTCTGCAGGCATCACCAGCGAGGACAAGCCAGTTGTTAATCAAATCGAGATCAACCCTTTCCTCTATAGAAAGAACACAATCGAGTATTTCAAAAGTGAAGGAGTTGTAATGCAGTCATACAGGTCACTTCGTGATGGCAAAGCAATGGACAATCCAACTTTGATATCTCTCGGAGAAAAATACAACAAATCTCCGGCTCAAATCTTGGGAAGATGGTGTGTACAGCACGGCTTTGTGTATGTGCCAAAGTCTGTGAAGATAGAGCGTATGGTGGAGAATGCTCAAGTGTTTGATTTTGAGCTAAGTGAGGAAGAGATGGCTACTTTGGATGCATTGACCACATCTGATGCTTTTGAGACGTTCTTTGGGTTGTACAAGAAGTGTGTTAACAGAGACACTTCAAAGGATGGAAGCATGGAAGGAGTCAAGACAGATATTACCATTGATTGAGCTGTGCAGGATTCTCACCCATACTTAATGTAATTTTAACCTGATACTATTGAATAGTACTCTGCTTCGGCTACTTATTTCTCTCGGCAATAATAGAGCCGATGTCAGAAGAACCAAGAAGAAGAGAGAAAGGAGAATGAGCATGCGCGGCACGTGCTCATAAAAAATCATTGTTGGCTCGGCTTCTCAAGCGGCACCAGCAATGCCATCATAAAAAGAGGTTGACGATGATATCCAGTGCTTTTTGTTAACTTGGCTGTCTAAGGGTTGGTACTTGGCTGTCTAAAATGAACGACGTAGATGAGCTGATTAGCAGAAATCAAGATGAGGATGGCTTATTCTCAGACGCAGATAATAATGACAGTGGCGAAGAAAAACAAAACAATGCATCACTCTGGCAGCCATCGGGAAGTTATTTGAAGGACTTTCTATTCTTCAGTGGACCAGGGTGGTTTGTGTCTATCGCCTACGTTGATCCTGGTAACTACCAAGCTGATATTCAAGCAGGGGCAACCTCACAATACAGTCTTTTATTCGCACTGTGGTGGACTGGCATACTTTCAATTTACGTCCAGATCTTGTGCGTGAGGTTAGCATTTTATGGCAAACTGACATTGAGTCAAGCCCAAGCTCAAAATTCAACAAAGACATCCAGATATTTCCATTGGGCTATTGCGGAATTCTCAACAATCATCACGGATTTACCTGGTGTGATAGGGTTTGCAATTGCTTTGAATTACTTCTTTGGATGGCCATATTATGTTGGAGTTTTGCTTAGCCTTTTGACAACCATGATGTTTTTGGCAACGTTGAACTTGAGCGGTGGAATGCGCATTCTTGAAATAGCAATCGCCATTTTTGTAGCAATCATGTCTGTAGCACTTTTTGTGGAGATGGACTTTGTCAATCCCGACGTTGGAGCATTATTGAAAGGATGGGGGTACGGGTTTGTCGACGTGAATAGCTCAGACATCTTCAGTATTGCCGGTATTCTTGGGTCTGTGGTGATGCCTCACAATCTTTACTTGCACACTGCTGCGGTTCAGTCTAAATCAGAGCAAGTCAATCAGTCTCCCGATGTCATCCACAGCGCTGTGAAATACTGTTCTGTTGAGCCCATCCTTCCAATTCTAATTTCGTTCTTTGTCAACATGGCCGTCATTTCAATTGCCGCCGAAAGTGTATATGGACAAAACTGATGACGCTGGGCAAGTGGGTATTACAGATTTCTGTTCGTACTTTCAAAGCTTGAAAGGAGGCTGTCTGCTGTGGGCAATCGCTTTGTTGGCAGCAGGACAAAGTGGTGCTATTACAACCACGTATACTGGACAATATGTGATGGACGGCTTTCTGAACCTTCAAATACCAATTGCCGTACGATCTATCATTACGCGTCTAATGGCAATTGTGCCAGGAGTCATCGTATCAGTGCTGTTTCCAGATCGACTCAACAGTCTCGTAAACATGGTCAACGCTTTGCTGGGTTTATTGCTGCCATTTGCCTTCACTCCATTGGTCAAATTCAATTGCTCCAAGAGTATAATGGGCGATAATGCCTCAAAAGGCGTGGAAAAGTACACTTTATATGCATTTGCTATCACAGTGTGGGCCATCAATGCGACAACAATAGTAAGTAGTATTGAGATGAACGTGTGCGTGATGTTGTGAACCAATCGTCTTTGACTGACTTAACCATATTATCTTTTTCTCAGTCGGCAACTGGAGGAGGTTTCTTTGGAGATATCCTTCCTGACATGGAAATGTCATTGAAAAAGATGCTATTAATAATCATACAGGTGCTTCTTCAACTCTACTACGCATACTGGAATTTCATGACACTGTTTAGCCGTGATCGATACGACATTATTGAGCAGCAGCAACCAATTGATGATGGACTACATAGTGAGAGTCATACTGAAGTCGAAATAACATAATCTTATATGAAAGGAACTTCAAAAGTGTAATCACAAATATCCAAGCAAACGGTAACGTCGCTGCATGTTCACAAACAGGAAGAGTCATATCAAATTCATCATTCACTTTTGATTGATGAAGTTTATTCGTGTAGCACCTTGGCTCCTTTGGGTGCGGCTTCAAGCCAGACCTGCACTGGCACTTCGGTCTTGCGGGTTTGAAATATCCAATGTTGCACAATACCTCGGAGCCGATATTGTACGGCATACAATGAGCAGAGATATCTCTGGAATGCTTTTGACTTCACACCATTGGTTATTTTGATGGTACGATAGCCTCCCATAGGATCGTGTCCTGCCACAATGGATGGAAAGACAATTTGAATATCCTGTGATTCTCTGTCAGTATTGAACAATTCTATCATGTCTCCATCTGATACTTTTGATCATGCCCACTCCCGACGCTGGTATGTTCCGTCACTGATGCTGCATCTGTATCGTCATCACTCTGCTCTTACTGCACAAGGAACGACGGCGTACACTCCCGTCTTCATCTGTCGACCTGCAAGTGTCTTCTTGGCTAAGACTACTACTTTCACCAGATGAAGAAGCACACCCAGATGATCTGAATTTCAACACATAACGTAGTTGTCGATGCAGATCTTGTGCTGTCAGTGCTTGCCTTGGTTGCAGCAACAGCAACCACGAGAGGCAATCAGGTTATCCTCTCGTGTATGATCAGGAGTAGAAGAGTGAGAGCCTGTATTGAGCCACTGGCTTCCGCCATGGTCGGTGCACAAAATCTTGACATGAGTTCGAAGCTACCAATAAGCTGTGGGTAGGAATAGTATCAATTCGTATGTAGGCATCTCCCGCAAAATCGCCTATGTCCTCAAAAATCACTTTGAACACCTGCGCCGCCTCCCTACTAATCCCTCCGCGTGTGTTGTTACTCAAATAAATACTGCCAATAAAAATGGAAAGCATGGAAGAAGCAGCCAAGAACCTGTTGGTAATGTCCGCAATGACGTTGCCTCCGCCCGGCGATCGATTTCAACCGTCTGCGGAAGAAGAGACAAGTGATCAACTCCACTACGATTGGCCGGGAAATAATTATGCCGCCGCTACCAATAACGTCGGGGCGTCGGAAACGATGGCCCCCGAGGCGGTTTTCTTCATCGGAACCCTCGCCGACGGATCATTGGCCAGCCGAGGTCTGTTCTGCTATTTATGAACCAATTGTTCCGACGACGCCTACTGCTGCGGGTGATACTGCCGAGCTGCCTACTGGTCAGCGCAAGAGCGGTAGGAAACGAACGCGCAAAAACAATTATGACAACGATGCCGATAATGGCGACGAGCATCCCGATAATACTGCCAAAGTATTCTCCGAGCAGAGGGGGGTGCGACGAAACAGCAGTCGCAAGACACGGGGAATTTACGAGACCGTCGGCGTAGTACCCGTCGATGACACTCCGCTGGACCCAGAATTACTCTCCAAACTCCCCAGTGCCCCGACAACAACTTACTTCGAGGAAGAGTCGGCATGGAGATTTCACAATCCTGCCTTTCCGAATGACTCATTTGAACAACTTACTATATTACGTGACGAAAGTAATATCCCCTCCATCACTCCAGCTGTGTCCTCGGAGGAGTTGCAACCTCTCCCATCTCCACCGCCACTGCCTCAATTTCCGGATACAGGGTTTTGTCACTGGTCCTTTGATGAACCATCACGTGTCTTATATGCCAAATTTGTACCCTTCAAAGGAAAGAAACTATTCGGAAAAATAATGGTCAATCCAGAAGATGAAGGTTTCCTCCTACGCATGATGGAACGAGATGACATTACAGTCATATCCGAGGGTCTTGCAGATGAGATCAGTGCTTCTCTGTGGACAAAAGAGTATATTACAGGATGTATAGGGTCAGAGTATCATCACAAATTCCGTGCGTTTCAAAAAAAGAGTCGAACGGTAGTAACAAAGGATGATTCGACATCGACGATTGAGTATCATGAGGAACAGAGAGGGTGGTATAGTATGAAAGTGGCGTCGTATTTTGACTACTTGGAAAAGAGACGCAGTGTACGTGATAAGGAACAAGAAGAGAGTGACATTAGCGATGGGTCAGAGAAAATGTTTAGTTTTGAGGACTCTAATGGGAAGGAGCATTGTATCAACGCGGAGGAAGTGTCGCTTGTAAGTTGTTCTGACTTTTTACGTTGATGCATGTTGTATTTCATGTAACCCTTTTGCTGATTTGTAACTCTTGTTTGGCTTGCTTTCATTCTCCAGTACATGGTTGATGTAGATCTCATCAAGCTACTACCAAAGAGCTTTGAAGATCTCCAAAACAATTTCAAGCTTTCAAGCATTCTCCCGGGAGGCTCGCATTGCATGATGAATGCGGTGAGTTGGTTATTTTATTCTTATATCTTTGACTAAAAGTGATTGCGCTGTTGGGAAGGCTCATCTCTTGTAATTGAATGCCTATCTGAAATCTCGCAGGTAAATATCAATGGACGTCCTTTTATGGGGCCAAATTTGTACATAACACCACCTTCCTCATTTACTCACTTTCATCAAGATGGTCATGTAAGTTCAATGGACAGATCGACTTGTTTTCTCCATATCATTTGGACATACAACACTCACTTGTTTCTTGCTATTCTCAAAGGGTACGGTCGATTCAGGACATTTATGTCTATCAGGATATAACGAAGTAGTAATGTTACGGCGTCTTCCTGAAAGGCACAAATGTCGTGCTCTCGAACTGTTGAATGGGTCTTCTCACTCCTCTTACAGCGCCCTTTATGGCTTGCCTCATAGAGATGATCTGGTGAGTATACTTTTATCTTTGTTCAACTGTAAATGATGAATCTTTATCGCTCACATTGTGTTGTTATATTACAGGACCCTTCTCTCGGTTGGCCGACGAAAGGAGCAATTAGATTTTGCAAAGAAATGGGGTAGGTCATTCTTAGATCCTTTACTTTGCACTATCATTGCCACACTTTCCACTCACCTTCTTGTCTATTGCGTTTTAATTATTTCAGTTACTGCCCGTCCGTATTTATCTTGAAGCCCGGCCAAATGGTTCACATTAACAAGGGTCGTCTCCACGCATTTCGAAAACTATCCACCTCCTCGTTACACGGCACGGACTGTCCATCACGACCTTCGGCAAAAGTTGCAAGAATCTATTGGAAACATAGAGCAGCTTTGCTTCAGTATCGCATGGGATTGGATGTTCAAAGGAGTAACAAGTGAAGGTATCAATAGAGAGCTGTCGAGCATTCTGGAATGTGTGCGCTTGAACCGAGCGCACAATTTACAATCATTGGCTATTCCTGAAACAGCTCTCCTATTTCTAGCAAAAGAGAATGTTGCAAAGTACAACACTGCATCAAAGAACGATTCCGCATCTCTCATCCAAGGTAGATCATTGTCCGCAGAAAGCACATCTGGATTGGAGCCGGACCCCATGACTGTTCTCCGTGGTATATTAACATCACTCCAGTACGTTGTCCACCGCCACAACTCGGCAGTAAGCATGTCCAAAGAACGGGGTTGGGAAAAAAGGAGATAAACAAAATAAATGGGCGAAAATTTCTGTCGATGCGAAGCCAAACACGTGGCAAGATCCTGGAACCTTTTCGCTGGATCCTTACGGCTCAGGGGACTTCTTTTGCAAGTTTTGCATGGAAGAGTTGTCAAACATATACATGCATTGCGACGGTTGCGAAAAGCTACTGAACAAGGATTTCAATATTTGCAGCAATTGCCACAAGGAAGGAAAGTACAGAGTCTCATTTTATCAAATGCACCCATTCAGTACCAAACGGTTCAGCGTCCTCAACCATACTGGAAATATGATTCTCGAGAGAGCAGCGAGATGCCCATGTAAAAACGGCAAGCCTTGCAATAATTGCAACTTCTGCACAGGATGCTCGTGCAAGTGCCACCAACAGTTTACTCTTCATTATCGTTTTATGGGAATTGACGATGAGCTTCAATTGTTGAGCGAAGCAGAGAGGATTGTCGGGACGGATAAAATTTCGCATGCGGATGAAACGAGTGCGCGTTTGCTTTCGTTGTTGTCTGGGACGTGCATCACCAACACGATAATCGAGCAAGCCAGTCCGCGCCGACGGAGTTCTTTGATACAGGAAGAAATGGAAGATCTTGAGGAGACCTACTCAGGGAAGGAAGAAAAGCTGAAGCGCCCTAGGGAAGATCTGACCACAAGCGCCGTGTCAAAAAGATCTCGAGGGAAGTCAAAAGCTGAAAGAAAGAACCTCGTCATTCCACCAATTGATTTCAACTCTATCAAGATTGACACAGCCGTGACAGTTTTATCCGGCAGCAACACAATTCCAGCTATTGTAAAAGAAGTTGACTTTCCCAGCATGAGGCTCAACGTATTCTTGACCGAAGGAAAGACATTTGATTCTGTAGATTTTGATGCAGTTCAAAGTATCACTTCCTCCACAAGTGACAGCTTCCAAACACGCTGTGCATTTCTGATTCAAGAGGACGTCGAACCAGTATGTCCTTCCTCAGTAGACGACGTATCGAGAGCATCAATCGCATACACTGCTCCTCGAGGCACAGTCATACCGCCAGACGAATCGGTAGCGAGCGGGATAGGAAAGTTGACTCATAAAACATTCTCTGATTTTATCAAAAACGCGAGGTTGTTAGAAAGCCGTACAGAGGAGGCTTTAGCTCGACTTCTCCCTCGTACCTCTAGAGTTCGTAGCGACGAAGTTCGCCATCTCTACCGAAACTTTGCAGACTG
The DNA here is from genome assembly GCA_018806925.1 of Skeletonema costatum. Lineage (NCBI taxonomy): Eukaryota > Bacillariophyta > Thalassiosirophyceae > Thalassiosirales > Thalassiosiraceae > Skeletonema > Skeletonema costatum. Next base: position 7,506 of record JAHBBA010000213.1, on the reverse strand, counting down.
TCCAATCATTGAAGGAGATTCCTCTATCATTTTCTCACGAAGGGAGATTGATATTGTCAACTACTACTCTTTCTTGGGTAAGGTACCTCGTGACATGGCAACGTTGATGCCGTATCGAGCTGAAAAAGATCTGCGGCAACTAGCAAAAGTCATTGAAGATATGGGGCTATGTCTAAGTGGTGACTACGTAAAAATGCTGTCCGAAACTGTCGGCATCTTGCACAGTCTGGAAATATCAGCGGCTCAAAACGCAGCAAAGACAGTTCACGTGAAAGCAAACGGAGCGCCTGCTCCACCAAATCCGATTAAGGTCAAGAAACAGCTGAACCTAAGACAATCACCCGAATTGACAGAAGAGGAGAGGGAAATGCTCCCTCAGTGGGCCGTGAGCAAAACGGTGGAATGGAGGAAACTTGTTGCTGATGGCGATCCGCGTCCAGTCTTCGGCTGTGCCTGGTGTGGTCCGAAGATACGTGCTGGTTACGAAGGGCCCTTGCTAGTGAAATCGAAGTTGTGCCCTACATGCAAAGTGTTCGAGAAAGAAGGCTACTACTCCAGAATGACTGCCGGCGGATCAAAAAAAAACTTTCTGTCTTGGAAACGAAAACTGTGTTTTGGTCCAATCAAGCCTTTCTACAGGGAACAACCGACGAGGTTGCAAAATCTAATTCGCAGAAGGCTTGACGCAGAGTGGAGAAAAGCCTTAGAGGCAGAGGAAAACTTTGTGCAAGAAGTTTGGTATAATTTTCATTTACTTACGTAACCCATACAATTAGCTGAAAAATAAGTCTGCGAGAACGAATCAATACGATACCTAGAGATAGTAACAACTTGCCCTGAACCAGACAAAATTTCTGTTACATTATTATGGATCTTACATTTACATCTGCAAACTTTGCCAAGAAGTGCTAGTCCTCTTGTATGTATAAAGTCACCCGGGAAGTGGGTTAGACTCGTACCATGCCATGCGGTGCTACTGCTCTTCCGGCGCCATTGAAGTTGAAGTAGAGGAGATCGTGCTTCGTGCCGGTATTGAATCAGCCTCCTTCTCTTCATTTGCAGTACATCGTTGGTGATTTAGTATTAGGAAACTTGAGCCCGCTACGACTACGACAGGCAAACACTTATAGCTCCATATATTTTTTGATACTTAGTTCCTCGTTGCACACAAGACAAGAGACACTTCATCCGGTACTCGTGCCGCTGCCAGCCGGCTGCAGCTAACCACAAATTCTAATAGTTATTTGCCCCTCGTAGGTCGTAGCGGGCTCACGTTTCCTAATACTTGTACTGCAAATGAAGAGAACGATGCTGATGCCGGCAGCGGCGGGAATAAACGGCCTTACAGTGACGTAAACGTGAGAGTTGGAAGTTGACAAGTAAGTTCGAGACCTTTTGTTGAAAAGGCGATAGATCCTTTAAACTCCTCTCTTTTTGCGGGAAGGAGGAAAAAGTTCGGGAACCAGGGCAAGGGTTATCTCAGATTAACCCCTGGCGGTGGGCGAAAATGATCATTATGACCTACATAATACCCCATACCCTGACTCCAGTGCCGGGAGGTGTCCCGGGGTCGCAGAGAAGAATCACACGAGAAGTTGCTGTGCACTTAGACGGATGTTTATCTATATGAGACATGAGCCCAGCTAGAAAAGCACATTTTCCATCGTTCTTCACTCCTACTTTTCTCGTAAACTCCACAAACTTCCAGAGGATCGACAGGAACCAAGCGGAAGTCCGGATAGATGGAGTGGTTCTTTTGGATGTCCAGGATGGTTTTGCCACGTCATCATTCAATTCTTTCCTTTGAACATATTCTGCTTCCAGCAAGTTGCTCGACCACGCATCAACGACCCCTTACTCTCGGTGCGTACGTCGTCGATGACATCAACTCTAAAGTTCTGCTCTGCCACGCATCATCTTTAAAGACCATGACGACGATCGTACAGTAGCCTTTAAATCACTTTTAGTTTCAAGTTATCAATCTATTTCAAATACTACGTAGCTAAAATACTCCCGAAGGGTCAGTAATTCAACACACAGCCTGAAGTAAATAGAAGTTCGTACGAAGTGTACTGCAATAGCAATAGCCTCCAAGAGTGTGTTTTAAACAATGGGGCAGTGTCAATCAAACCCCTCGTCCTCATCCAAAACAAAGAAGACAGAAGATGAAATTAACGACAGCACAGTTGAATGGAGTGAACGCTTGGAGATGGGAGGTACCTTCCGGCGTTACATTGGCTCCATAGTTGAACGGCAGCGGCAGCAATCCTTGATCGTGAGGGATACAACCTCCGATGTCGATGGCTTCATGCGTTCCGGTAATTCCAACACTGTCCGCCGTAGATCATCTGCAATACGATTTTATCATAATCGATCACTGGGCACTACTAAGATTAAAAGGACATCCATCTATAAGGATAACAGCTCCGTTGTGATGTCAACACCATCAAGCGCGTTGAATCCTTGGGAGGCAAGGCTAGCACCAGGGATCTATCCATTTGCTGACCTAGTCAAATTTCCTGATATCAAGCCTCCCGTGCCTCGGTATACCAAGTTTACTCTCGATCATGGCAGCTGGAAGTCGACTACTGGCCGCCTTGAAATCCCCTTGGATGCCCTGCTGAGTCAAGAAGTTCCTGTGGAAGTAGCAACCAACAGCCTCCTAGAGTTTTATGGTTGTAGCTTAATCGAAGAAAGTACTGGCGGATCATTAGAATTGAACGACGAGCATCGCATTCAGGATTTCACTTACCAGCAAGACTACTTCAAAAAGTATGTCCTGAATGTGGGTGCTGGTATTGAAACACATGAATTTGCTCACATCGACTGCCCTCTCAGTCCCTTGGATGAATCTGGCGTGTTTTTGCTGGGCAAATGGGAAGAGGAAGAAAGCACTGACAATGTTAATCAGCCTGCTAAGAATAATCTATGCTTGACAGCCTTCAGAATCCCACAGCTGCACGTCCTGTTCGTGCCAGAAGGGACAATTCACAGCAACGACTACCTGCTGGGATGTTGGCGCACCATGCTGAGTTGGACGACCGAGAAACCCATAGATAATGTGAAGATATTTGGGGTCAGCGATGGTGGGGACAAACAAAAAGGTATCTTTCGAATTCAAGGAATGAACTCTGCAGATGTATAATATGTCTTAATATTTGGAATTGGAAGTTTAGAGAGTGTCATGGTTGATTTGAGTGCAGGCGGCAGAGCGTGAATGATTTCATCCTCTTGATCGAGAGATTTACCCATACAATTAGCTGAAAAATAAGTCTGCGAGAACGAATCAATACGATACCTAGAGATATTAACAACTTGCCCTGAACCAGACAAAATTTCTGTTACATTATTATGGATCTTACATTTACATCTGCAGACTTTGCCAAGAAGTGCTAGTCCTCTTATAAGTTTAAGTGTAAAATCCGCGCGACCCCATTTCTTACGCAAAAAAGGCAAATTCTGCGCATTTTACTTTTGCCTTTCTAACTCCTCTGTAGGAGGTCAAACAGCATAAAGAACCAAAATACTACGAAAGAGATTTTCACGAGGATTCTATAGATGTATCATTGTCGGGGTAAATTCAACCATCTTCGCCTCCAACCAACCACTCAAACATTTTTTGTGCCTTCAAAAATCATCTTGCCGCACCGACCTACTTGCGTAAAATCGGTCATAACATCCATATTACCCGGTGAATGTTGCGCAGATTTATATCAGTACCCTCCCAATAAGCTAAGGAAGGGTCTATCCGTCAGTGTTTAGGCAGAGTCGATGTCGGGGCCGCTCATGATTACACCAAAGTATTGACTACACGTGAGAGTCGAACCACAAAAAAATCACCTACACATTGAGATTGGATTAATACCCATCAATCATCCTCATCCAACCACCCTAACGTCTCTAACTCATCAATAATTGTTCCGTGACCATTAATCGTGAAGCAGTCTATGCCTATATTTTTGCCGTCGTCAAGAAGCATGTCATATCCATAGCAATTCTCTAGAAAATGTTGGAATATCGTACTTCTCAAGTGATTGAGACTCAATCGATTATCAATTACGAGTAGCTATGCAATGATGGTGATGATTATGTATATTACAAGCTGAGCGCAGCGAAGCTAGTTATGTATATTATGAGCGAGAGCGATCTATTGTTATGCCTCATTCAACGAAAGCGATCATATTACACGCGTACATTTCCTCCTCTTGCGTTCTTCAATTTCAATTCGCCACTACGTGTTCACACTGAATAATGGGTGTTTGATGAGAAGGAGGCGTTTGTTGGTCAATCCATATAATGTAGAGCACTCGGGTTAGCATCAGTAAGCTCTCTGCACAACAAGTGAGTGATTTAGTGGAAGGGAAAAGGAAAGTCATTCATTCTAAGATTACAATCCACAATCCAACATGCATCTGGAGGAACAAATTAAGCAATGTGCCGATCCTTTCGTCGGTTGCAACTGCCTGCAGAACTGTTGAGGTGGTTACTAGAGGCGGGGAAAGGTGAATTGAAGGGACTCGTCCCCCGTAGAGTATCATGCCGAGGATGGAAATGATTGAGAATTGAGGAAACTGCTGCGTAAAACTGCTGCCCCGCTGATGAGCCAGAGCAGCTTAAACATGCCCGCTAATGGCACCAGCACGGTGGGGATGACAGAAGCTATTCATATTGCATTTTGAAGCAATAAATGTAATTATTTGTATACTATATCCAACTTATCAATGATTACACTTGATGCATCTGCAGGAAAAAAATCTTACGCAAAATGGCCTACTGTCGACGGCCATAAAATAGTGGTTATTCATTATATCTGAGCAAACCAAACGGCACGATTGAGCCATGGTAAGTGTAGAAGAGGTTAGCGTCGGCAGTAGTGTCAAAAAATGTTTGCTGTTGGTGTAGGGTGATGACATGGTATGTGAGGCGGAAATCGTCATGGTTCTCATAAAATCTGCGTAAGATGGCGTTTAATTCCTACCGTAGGCTTAGTACAAAATTCTACACAACCGGTTTTGACGCGCGGATTTTACACTTATGTAAAACTTGTAGTCACCCGGGAAGTGGGTTATTAGACTCGTACCATCTTACTGCCCTCCGGCGCCATTGAAGTTGAAAGTAGAGGAGATCGTGCTCCGTGCCGGTATTGTATCAGCCTCCTTCTCTTCATTTGCAGTACATCGTTGGTGATTTAGTATTAGGAAACTTGAGCCCGCTACGACTACGATAGGCACACACATAGCTACATATATTTTTTGATACTTAGTTCCTCGTTGCACACAAGACAAGAGACACTTCATCCGGTACTCGTGCCGCTGCCAGCCGGCTGCAGCCACAAAATTCTAATAGTTATTTGCCCCGGAGGTCGTAGCGGGCTCACGTTTCCTAATACTTGTACTGCAAATGAAGAGAACGATGCTGATGCCGGCAGCGGCAGGAAAAACTACGTACATACAAGTCAAAAACCATTTTGCAGAGAGTCACCATTTGCAGACTGTTCCGTGACACTGTCCTTTGATGTCCTGGATTCAACCTACCAATACTATGAAGGAGGGCGATGGACTTACGACAGAGGGGGAGCCAGCCTCAGCAGCAGCTGCAGCTGAAGCTGTAAACGCAGAAGTAGCTCGTGCCAACGATGACAAGGAGCGAAAGAGCAAGCTGATGGATAGGAAAGCATTTGCAGCTGTCGACAGCTTTGAAGCCCGATTGCATGACAAACTTCTTACCGGTTCCAAAGGGCATACGACAGAGGGGGAGCCAGCCTCAGCAGCAGCTGCTGCTGCAGAAGTAAACGCTGAAGTAGCTCGTGCCAACGATGGCAAGGAGCGAGAGAGCAAGCAGAAGGGGAGGAAAGCATTTGCAGCTGTCGACAGCTTTGAAGCCCGATTGAGTGACAAACTTCTTACTGGTTCACTCAACCCAAACACGAATATTAACGCTGACATGGCAAGTGACGATGACGATGCTTCGTGTCCGTCAGGACTTAAAGAAGAAGCACCGAAAAAAGATGGACATGTACATGAAGTCGTCAAGGGCGAGGGCGATTTATCTGACCAGTCAAAAGGCACCGCCCCCGCTTCTTCTGGTGACGTGATTTCTAATAGTGCCGCAGTGGTTAGAGGTGATGAAAAGATGATCTCTGCTTATGTTACTACAATCAACGAAGACAACATACCCATTCAACCAGGGGTTGTGTTTGTTCCTGAGCCAGACTCTCGAGGTGGAATCCACACTGGATCTCAATCAGCACATGAATATGAAGAATCAGATACAGATGCAGATGCTGATAGTAATGACGACATCGAGAATCAAACTCAAACACTTATTGAGGCATATATAGTCCCAGATGACGATGAAAAGGCGGTGATAATTGATAAACTCCACGAGCAGCTGGCTAGATCACAGACTCAATTGGAGCTTGAACGACGTGCAAGCTCTCAATTAGAAGGAATGCCTGTTGTTGAGGGTGTGCCTTTAGGCAGCAATATGAAGAAAAAAAGATTGACCGTTGGTTTTGTATTGTTTCTGGGTACGGTAGCTATTGCAGTGGGCCTAGCGGTTTTCTTTACTGATCAAAAGAAAAACGATGATGGATCCGAGGCTGATGCTCAAGTGCATCCTCCTGTTTGGGAAGCTCTACAGGAACGTAAAGTTCTCCGATGTGGCACTGTTTACGATCGGTTTGGATTCAGCTCTATCAACAACGAAACAAATGAGATGGAGGGATTCGAGATTGACCTTTGCAAGGCTGTTGCAGCGGCTGCACTTGGAAGCTCGTACCGCTACGAGCTTATCCAAACGACGGAGATGAATCGGTTTGTTCAACTTGCAAATGGGGAGTTTGATGTTCTCATTGCCGCCGCTACTCACACGTTTGAAAGAGATGTTCACGAAGTATCGGCAGGGATGGGATTCTCGTTCTCTTCTCCATATTTGTATGATGGTATGACCTTCAATGGTGTCCCTGAATTTGTGACATGCGCCGACAAACTTAGTGTAATTGGGGAATGTGCCAGCATCCGTATTTGTTCCCGTATCGGTACAACATGGTATGACAAGACTGAGGATCTCTTTCCAGCTTCCAATATCGTCGCCGAAGAAAGTCGACAAGAATCTATCAAGAACTTGATTGAAGGCAAATGTAATGTCATTCAAACCGAACGTCACCAGGCTTCAGCTTCAGAGGCGGAATTGAGAGCCCTTGGATACGATGGGCCCTATGCTCAGGGTGTTAACGCTTTCACAAAGGAACCTCTTGCAATTGTGACACGGGATGGTGATCCTGAATTTGCAGGTTTCGCCGAATTGGTTCTTCAAAGTCTGTTTCATGCCGAAGCACAGAACGTCACCATGATGACAGCTGATACCTTCACCCAGACAGGGGATTTCTTTGGAGATGAGTACGAAGATATGTTTAAGAATGCATTGGCTGCTGTGGGAAACTACGGTGAAATATACGCTAGACACTTGGAACCAATTTCAGCCCGTCTCAAAGTGGATACGATC
>JAHBBA010000212.1:0-28617 GCA_018806925.1 Skeletonema costatum | reverse complement strand
CTAAATTCCCCACCAGCCCGAGCACTGGAGCTCCTCCCACTCAGCGTCAGCTTCCCGCGGCTGTGTGGGTCACCCTCCTACTTGGCCTCGTCCTGTGCGAACCCATGCAAGACACTTCCTCCTGGTCAAAGAGTGTAAAATCAATGCCCCAAGCCACAGAAAAAGCTCCGACAGGAGAGTGTCCCAAGGGAATTTTGAGAGCAGCGGGAGCAGCCCCAAACGCTTTTCCATTACTATTACTGGCGGTCGGTAAACTGTGCCCATTCGGCAAGCAAGGGGCGGCCGGCAGACCCGCGGGACGGAGGAGCCTTTCCGAGGCGCCGGCGAACCAATACTAGAATTGACGGGGCGGTTGTTTAGTCGGCCTTGGTACACGATCTCCGACCCAAAGGGTCCCGGGTAGCGCTGTGAGGCCCTCAACAGACCCGATGCAACGCATTAACCATCACATCCTAGGGCAAAGTGTACGGGGCCCGCTGAAGATTACTTATTGGAATACCATCATTACTCTCGCTGGTGTTGATTGCGTTGAGCCAAGGCCCGACCCTGCAGCTTTTTCTTGCTCCCCCAATGAAACCCGCCAGCCGAGGATCCTGGTAACTGCGTCTTCCGTTGGGCGATTGTGTAGGAGTGAGTTGTAGGAAAGGAGGAGCGGCCTTTGCAGTTTGGGAACCTTGGACGGTGTTGGACGAGGCGTGGGCCGTCTTGGTTTTGGAGAGGTCGCAGGTCTGGCTGGTTTGGAACGAAGGCGTTGGATTGAGGGTTGGTTCCATATTCGGAGAGTGAGTCGGATCTTGTGTTGGATACAATGGCCTGCGAAATGTCAAACATGAGTACACTAGGTAAGAGTGTACACGGGGAAAAGCAGCTGACAACACAACAAACGGCGAGCAATTCTGTAACTCCCGGCAACACTGTGGGGAAAACAGTGACGGAGACAATGTGGGTGCATAGGTTGGCTCGGGAGGTACGAAAGGACATGGACACCACTTTTCTTTGGTTTTCTCCATGTGTCCGCCACCCCATGATGTAGCGTCTGCCCTTGAGATGACGCATTTGATCCACATCATCATCCCCACTGAATGATGCATGCAACTCCCCTTGTTCGTCTTCAGCTGCTGCCAATAACAATCTGTCATTTATTATCTTTTTTTCCTCGAGTTCTTGTATTGCTTCCCTTTGTTGTCGAGTCCCAGTCATCATCATAATCATTCCATGATGGCGTTAGACCAATAATCTGGTCCATACAATCTTCACACAAGCACAACTCCTGCTGCTTGTCCTTCTGCTTCTCCTTCTTCTTGTCCTTCCTTCTGGTTTCTGATCTTTTGTTTGATAAGCTTCTCTTTCTTGTTGCCACTCTTCTTCTTTTTGTTATTGTTTTGCCATTCTTTTTGTTATTGTTATTCTTCTTTTTATGTTTGTGTTGCCATTTTTCTTCTTCTTGTTGTTATTGTTGCCATTTTTCTTCTTTTTCTGAGAAGTCGTTCATCATCCACCTCGTTATCCACACCTAGATCATGATCTTGTCATCAAGCTCAACATCATCTGAGCCATCCAAAATGCCATTGCGCAAAGAGTCCATCAATAACTTTCGTCGATGTGATTTTTGTGCGTTGATAGTCGATGACGTGATCCTCCAGTCGATAACAGCGGTGCTGCTTGATATTAATATTATCTTTGTGAGCGTTAGCTCCGCCTCATCGTTTGCTTGGACAAGGCTGACTAGAAGTAGCCCTGTCAGTAGAAGCAGCATAATAATAGTTGCTTCATCTTATATAATGAGGTATGTAGGAGTGATGCGTCTGTATGAGTGACCGGCTTAAGTGCACACAGCTTTTCAGCCTCTTCTCTTTCTTTATGAGGTGGATGATTTGGAATGCACCTCAGCTTCAGGGCAGATAAGCGAAGGCGATATTACTCGTTAATCATGACAAGTTAGAAAGCCGTCTCATGCACTACACTCTACTGCAGAGCGGAGCGCCAGGTTTGCGTCGATCAGTCTACTACCATGTCTCCGCCACATTTATCTACTCACTATTCTGTCACATGGTACCGTTGAGAAAGTTTTTTGAGTGGCTTCCGGTTACACTTTTCGCCAAATTTGTCCTACTTTCGGGTTGCCCCCCGATCCGAGGCACTTGAGTTTGCTACAATACTGAGAGTAAGTGAAAGAAGTTGCCTACCAAGACCTGCTTTCAAAGACTTGTTACTTATCTCACGTGGCGTGAATCATTAACTTACTACCAATAAAATAAAGATGAATGCGGTAATTCCTAAATCAGACTCAATGAATACGTCAGAGTGTTATTTTGACTGAGATCGCTCGGCATCAGCTGATATCCGAGACTGGGGCTCATTCCACGAGCAAACAACAACGGTACATCTCTTCTCCCGCATCAGGACCTCCAAAGCCTTGGTGAAAGTCATCACAGTTCTTTTATTTTTATGGAGTTGCAAGCTTGCACCCATCGTGTTTGTTTCCTGGTCTGTGCATGTGTAACCATCATCAGCAATTTGCCATTGAGAGCATATCTGAGCGGCACATCATTCCCGGTATACCTAATACTGCTACACTCTGCATCAACCCGTCGGAAGAGATACCGATGCCAACCCACTACGTCAACAGCTCCCTCACAAACTAGCTTTGTATGGTAATTTTCCAACGTGTCCCGATCACTGTCACTGACATTGAGTCTGTAAGCGAGTGTGTAGACATCAGACATTTCCAGCTCTAATAACTTCAGAAGGAGACGATGATGTGCATGATGATTTGTCATCATCAACGACTGCTCCGTTCGATTAAGGATTTTTCGCCGATGTATAAGAATAAGCTACGGCTTCGCCTTTTGAGCCCTCGAAGAATGGTGCACCTACAACAAAGCCTTTGACAAAGGCTGTATCACTGATTGCAACAGCATCACCGAATTGCTCGCCTTTGGTACCCCCCAAAATTGGGTTTTTGGTATTACCAGCGCTAGTACTATCGAAATCGGGAAGATACCAATCGCCATCTTCATTTTTGTTGTAGAAGAAGGCCGCTCCGAAACTTTTTTCCGGTGTACCGTCACTAGCGGTAGGGATGAAGAGGTCGAAAGGTTTGGAGCAGCATTAGAAAAGGTGGGCAATGAGGATATTGAATATGTCATTGTCAATCAAATTACTCACCTGCTATATTTTGGGCTTCCAACAACCACTGCTCCATCTGTTATTGCAACCGATTGCCCAAACAATGCAGGGGCAGAGAATTGAATTGCTGGTAGAGATTGAATGTCTGCGAAGCCATTCTCCTTCAGGTCGTCGTAAACAAATGCGCTGCCATGTAAGTTTGATGAAGGTGATCCCACAACAAGGATTTCCTCGAACAAAGCAACGCTGAATCCAAATGAGCATCCTGAAGCACAGTTTGCATCGTTTGGTGGTAAAATCTCCACTCGCTCCTCTGTACTGATTATATCCCTGTACAGAAAAGCTTGGAGCAGATTGACAACTCCTACTGCAAGCATGGGCGGGTCGATGTCGTTCAATGCAACAATGGTAGTATCAGTATCCCCGCCAACTTGTATCTCATTTTTTAGAGAAGGGTCGAATCCTCCTCCTGTAGTAGGGTTAATGTCATAAAGTGCAACATAACCCTTTATACTTCCGACAGCAAGAATTCCGTTGACATTGAGGGAAACAGATGTGCCAAACTCAAAAGCATCATCACCAAGTTTGGATTCTAACTCGAGCAGCGTCGATTCATCATTTGCTATGCTATATATTAAACAGCTCCAACTTTGTTTCCGTTCGACGATTTTGTAAAACCTGGGCACCCTATCACGGCGTACTCATTTGACAAGGCTACAGAAGCACCGCATTCTGCATAGCTACTACCATCTGGGAGAGGTGTTGCAGGAAAAGGTATTTTTTTCAGAGGTGTATCAAACTATGAAAGAGAGGAAGACGTCTGAAATTGAGATGTCCTGGTTTATGAATAAAGCAAACAAGTCATTGTGCCAAACTATAACTCACATTTTCGAAAAGATAGGCCGCCCCACTAGTATCATCGGTATTAGGATTAGGAGCGCCGATCAATGAACTCATTCCAGAGATAGAAGCACTTGCACCAAATTGAAAGCCACCAAGAATATCATCATTTGGGACGAGGGAAGCGACGGCAGTAATTGTCGCAGTGAGAGCTGGGGACGGCTTATTTGAAGGCTGAGACGAAGGAATTTGAGATGGGTTGGCACTTGGACCTGACGATGGCTGACTCGACGTCGACGGTTGCAGCGAAGGCTGAGACGAAGGCATTTGAGAGACACTCGGACTTGAAGATGGCTGACTCGACGGTTGCAACGAAGGCTGAGACGAAGGCATTTGAGAGGCACTCGGACTTGAAGATGGCTGACTCGATGGTTGCAACGAAGGCTGAGACGAAGGAACTTGAGACGGGTCGGCACTCGGACCTGAAGATGGCTGACTCGACGTCGACGGTTGCAACGAAGGCTGAGACGACGGAATTTGAGACGGGGAGGATGATGGTGCTTTCGGACCTGGAGCTGGCTGCTTCGACGTCGACGGTTGCAACGAAGGCTGAGGCGAAGGAATTTGAGACGGGGAGGATGTTGGTGCTTTAGTCGGAGATGATGATGGTGCTTTAGTCGGAGATGAAGTTGGCTGGCTTGTTCGACGAGGCGTTGGCCGTCTTGTTGGAAAGGGCGTTGGCTGTCTGGTTGGACGAGGCGTTGGATTGCGGGTTGGTTCCATACTCGGCGAGAGAGTCGGATCTTGTGTTGGATACAATGTCCTGTGAAACAAATGTAAAATGAGTACAATAGTAGAGTGTTAGTAAGTGGAAAAGTGAGCTGGCAAACAAACAAATCGCAGGCATTCTTTACTCACGGAGATTCTGTGGGGGAGAGTGACGGAGACAATGTGGGTGCATAGGTTGGCTCGGGAGGTACGTAAGGACATGGGCACCACTTTTCTTTTGGCTTTCTCCATGTGTCGCCACCCCATGTATCGCTACCCCATGAATCGTTACCCCATGAGTCGTCACCCCATTCATCGTCATTCCATTCATCGTCACTCCATTCATTGTCACTCCACTCATCGTCACCCCAGCTCCAGCTATCTTCCTTACCACTGTTGGAACTTCGCCATTTATCTCGCCCACCATTATTTCGTCTATTCACCTTCTTGTTGCTATTATTTCTATTCTGCCTCTTCTTGAAACGCAATGTCATGGTACCACCACCGCCCTCTTCTTCATCCTTCTCTGCAGCTTCAAAGTCTTCGGCTAATGATGTAGTACCATCGCCTTCCTCCTCGTTTGCATCTCCATGTTCGATTAGCTCATCTGCCTTGAGATGACGCCTTGAATCCACATCATCATCCCCACTGAATGATGCATGCAACTCCTCTTGCTCGTCTTTGTCTTCAGCTTCAGCCAGCAACAATCTGCCATTAATCCTCTTTTGTTCCTCATATTCTTGTATTGCTTCCTCTTTGTTGTCGAGTCCCAGTCATCATCATAATCATTCCATGATGTAGACCAATAATCTGGTCCATACAGATCTTCACACAAGCACATATCCTGCCGCTTGTCCTTCTGCTTCTCCTCAATCTTCTTCTGGTTTCTAAGCTTTTGTTTGATAAGCTTCTTTTTGTTGTTGATGCTTGGCTTCCTGTTCTTGTTGTTACCACTGCCATTCCTTTTCTTGTTATTGTTGCCATTCTTCTTCTTTTTGTTAATGTTGTTCTTCTTCTTGTTATTGTTGCCATTTTTCTTCTTCTTCTTGTTGTTGTTAGTCTTCTTCCTCTTCTGAAGAAGTCGTTCATCATCCACCTCTTCTCCGTCATCGTCCACCGCCTCCTCGTTATCCACACCCAGATCATCAATCTCGTCATCAATCTCGTCATCAAGCTCAAGCTCACCATCATCTGAACCATCCAAAAGGCCATTGGGCGAAGAGTCCATCAACAAATGTCGTCGATGTGACTTTTTGTGCATTAATAGTCGATGACGTGATCCTCCACTCGATAACAGCGATGCTGCTGCTGGAATATTATGATTCTTTGTGGGCGTTAGTTCCGCCTCTTCATTTGCTCGGACAAGGCCGACGAGGAGTAGCCCTGTTAGTAGAGCGGCATAGTGTAGTTGCTTCATCTTGTATGTTGTATATCGACAGGGGTACCGTGCCGATGTGTCTATGGAGGTGTTTAGGCTCAAGTGCGCACAGCTTTTCGATTTTTCCTTCAGAGTGAAACACTGCAGTCAGTTAAGCGATATGTACTCGTGGGTGATGATAGTAGCCGTCTCAAGCACTACACTACTACCTATTGCCTGCGTGAAATGGTGTACAGCACTTACCGCCGGCCTACCATACTCACTATTCTGTTGGATAAGGTGCAGCTCTGTGACAAAAAATTTCAGTTTCTTTGAATGGAGAGATGTGACTGTCACACAAAATATTTGAACAGAGGTGTGACAGTCATTCGAAGATGGATGTCTTCGCCGTGACGTGGGACTAATTGAGATGTCTGTCTTATCAATTATGCAATGTAAGCATGAACCACCATGAGATAACTAGCATAGCATCAGCCCATCATACACTATCATCCACAGTAAACAACAACCACAGCCGCAATGGACAACAACGCCTTCCGAACACTAGTCAACCAACAACTCAAATCCACCAAAGAAATTGCACGCGAGGCAGTCGAATCTGAATTCCGCCAAAAAAAGCAAAAGCGCGGCGGAGGGCGACGGAGTAGAGTCGAGTATGATAGTGATAGTGCCTCTGATGATGACGATTTGAAGAGGCGAAGAGAGGGCGATAATAAGAAGAGTGGCGAGGAAGTGACTGATGAGTCAGAGTGGAAGAGACGTCGCAAGGAAAAGGCTGGGGCGGGTACGGGAGGAGGAGGACAACAGTGGAGAGATCGAGCGAAAGAGAGGAGAGAGGGTAAGAATTTAGATTACAATGATGCAGTCACCACTGCCACCATTCATAGTAGTAGTAACAATGGTGGTGGTGATGAGTATACAGATAAAAAGCGACAGGCAGAACTATCCAAATTTCTAGGAGGGGACGAAGAACACACGCATTTAGTGAAGGGGTTGGATTTGGCTTTGGCGCAGAAGGTTCGACGGGAGGAAATGGGTGCTGCTGCTGGTGGTGCTGATGGACGTGAAGAAGACTTGGATCAATTGTTGGAAGATGCGTACAATACTCAACAGAAAGAGGAGTCTTTGGAATTGAAATCGAAACAGTCGTCATCGATTGCCATGATACAACCAAAGAGTGAATTGGGCAAATCGGTACAACATTATCTGCTCAAGAAACAACAACAGGAACAACAACAACGTCGCAATAATCATTCAGCAGTAACAAGTACACAACAACAATCCATTCAAATCAATTCAACCAAACAAAACTCAATACAAAGATCACACTACACATTCTCACTAGACTCTACCATTCAAAAACGACATGATGCATGGGATGTACCACAATTACAAATGATTGGTGGTGGTGGTAGTAGTGGACAGCAAGAGCAATCGTTATTTGAGAGGAGGGGTATGACTCATTTGATTGCTACTATTAGGAAGAAGTTGGATGGTGCTTTGAATAAAGGTGGTGGTGTTGGTGGTAAGAGGAAGGAGATGAATGATGGTGGAGTGAAGAGAATTGGAAACATTGACAATGTGAAGCAGCTGCATCAACAGGAAGTTCATGGCAAAGAACAAATTCATCAAGAAGACAATGTAATCACTGAGAAAACACTGATATCAAATCTTACTAACAGCAAAAAGGATGAAAGCGATGATGATGATGATAGTGACGATGACATATTCGCCGATGTGGGTACATATATTCCTCCCACGGCTGTAGCTACGACTGATGATACTGCTGCACCCGCTGCAACGGCCACTGCTACTGACGAAACGAATAATGATGCAGCAACGACGCCTACTGCTGCGCTAAAGAAGCAGTCGTCTATTTTTGACAATTTAATTACAGATCAGAGTAATAACAACACAGAGAAACGACAACCGATGCAATTACAGCAGACTCAACATCAGCATCAAAATACCCAATTGAATAATGATCAAAGCAAAAATGTAATAGATCGAGATGTCTTTGGAGGCAGCCGTAAGCCAGATGAGCAACAGCTGCAACAAGTTACAAAAACGGAGAGGACCACAGACGGCTGCTTTAGAAGGTGTATCAATGACTAATTACGAAGGTGGATACGGGGAGGAGATGGATACGGACTTTTTGAATGAGGATGGGGATGGTTATCAGAAAAAGAAACGATGGGATGATGATAATAATGATGATGGGGGGAAGGGTGATGAAGATAATGTTGATGCGGATGATGACGAGGAAGACTGATGCGAGTTAGTCGAGAGTGTTGTCAACAGATAGAACACAATCATCTAACCTAGACCCTTTGACCTACGGCAATAACGATGTGCAGTGTGAACGATGCACTTCCCTTGCATTGCATTAATCAAAAGAGCAAGACGTCATCAGTGCAGATATATTCACTTTTTATCTCAAACGTACGATGTAGCGGTGGCACTCTATATCTTTGTACTGGATTTGGAAGTAGAGGGTGGAGCGTCGCGTTAGGAAGTGGATCGTTGGTGGCTAGTTGGTGTTATTATGATTGAGACAACCAATACAGTCTACTAAGGACAGTCAAGCTCAAAATCCCATGAATAAAATCAACTCACTTCCACCGCGACATAGACACGCCATCGGATCGACAGTTCATGCCAAGAGAAAGAGGGTGGTGGAAAGAACATCACAAGAAGTTCATATGATAAGCACGTGTATAACATTAGTCCAACTGTTTAGTCCTATCAGCACCTTCTTTTTAAAGAGCATAAAAAGCAGATGAAGGAGTAGAACTCATTCATGCCTCACCTCTCACTCTCTCTACATTTCCAAAACTTTCCTCGCCAACTCTACGATTCCTCTAAGCCTCTCGTTCTCTTCTTCAAGCTGCATGATCTTCCTATCACGTTCTTCCGCATCTTCGCGGAGCCTCGCAATCTTATCGTCGCATGCCGCCACCAAAGCCAACTCATCACGTCTCTCCAATACTTTCTCTGTCATCCCACGAATAAATTCATATAATGCTGTCAATGCCCTGCTCTGGAACACTTTCTCCGATTCTTCTAAGACGCGCTTTGTATTATCAGGATCGTCCTCATCAATTGATAACGTCGTACACGACTTCGCTCTTTCAAACCAACCAACTGCCAAAGGAAGAAACTTTAACTCCCATAGAAGAAGAGGCGCCATGTCGAGGTGTGTGTAGTTCATGAGGATCTTGCATACGGCAGCATCTTCTGGATGCTCTTTGTTCAGCTTGAGGTAAAGGAAAACACTTTTCTGCATATCTTCCTCTTCATCTTCATCGTAGCTGTAATTAAATAATTCTTGTACGGTGTGGTTTGAGAGGTAGGTGTTGTTGACACTGGAAGTATCACACAGCGCTGTTGAGAATGCATACCACCCTACAGGTGTAATTGCAATATCCCCTTCGTCCAAGCATCTTAGCACCTTATTTCCGATCAAGCCACGAGCTAAGACTTCTGCTCCATCATCTCCGATATTGATTGATCCGATGAGTAGATTTTCCAAACGACATGTGTCGGATTGCAATGAAGTGGACAAATATCTCAATCCTGACGCTGTAATTGAATCATTTCCTGATAGGTTGAGATCTTTGCAATGATTTGTTGCCCCCTCAGTCAAAGCTTGCAGTCCCTCATCATCAATACCACATTCCCGAAGACGCAGCTCATCCAAGTTCAATACTGCAGTTTGCAACCGCTTTGATAAAGAGCCCAGTCCTGCTGCTGCCAAGGAAAAGTCATTACCAGAGAGGTCCAATATCTCGAGACCGGTACAGCTCTCTAGTGCTGCAACCAAAGCCGACAATCCATCATTTCCAATGGAATTCCAACTCAGGCCGAGCGTTTTCAAGGATGGTGCAATGCTCCTCAATCCACTTGCGAGAGCAGCTACTCCATCACCACCAATGTTATCGTTATACAGCCAAAGCTCCTTCAATTTACAAGCTCCCGACTCGAGCAGAGTTCTTAGCACGGAACAGCCATTGGAATCGAGATTGTTCCTATTATAAAAAGCTCCTCTAGCTGCGTCATATTGCCCAATGCCCTGAGAATTGCTGTAGACAAATATTCACCGAGTTGTTCATTGACTTGAACTCTTTGAATTGATTGACTGCGGGCGACACCATCCAAGAAGGCATGCATTTGTTGCTCTCCCCCTTCATGTTCGGGCAAGTCCAAAATTTCAAGACCCTGTAATTTTACACTTCTGCCGATAAAATACCCCAACCAGCCCAAATCATCGCCTTCTCTCACACGCAAAAGTCTACTGTTTCCAACCCCAAAATAGAACGGTCCTTCTCTGCCCAAAGCGATGCTGTCGTGCCACCCAAGATCATCATCGCGAAGCCGCCTAAGAATCTGTTTGTTCTGCTCGGAAGAAGTGATATCCTCCAAGCTGATATCGGCCGCATTCGCCTCATAGTAATTATAATATCTATGATCCATGGTCGCTTCGATAGTCTACGAAAAGGAGAGACAAAACGATTGTTGTCGGAAGAAGTTTGTGGTTAGTTATGCCGAAAATTGATCACAAAAATCACCTGCCCTTTTCTGCTGCTGCAATGACAATTCGCAGCAGGAATGATGAAAATAAAGCAGCACTCACGTTAGTATTGTCAGATAGCGGAGAGGATAATGATGGATGGGATGGTAGAGCTGTTACTACGAACACAACAGGACATCATGAAAAGAGCGAATCTTTGCTTTTTTGGCAGGAAAAGATAAGTAAGTATCGCGGGCGAAGAAGCGGGCAAAGCGGAGGGAGCCCTCCAAAAGCCCTCATCAATATTTTAAAAATCGCACAAAAAATTGTGTAGCAACATCACACTACACTCTTGATCACACCTCCGACCATTGCGCACCTCTCCGTTTCAAAGTCTCTCTGGCTGTTGATCTCTCCCTTCATATTTCCGTGACGGTAAGTGATGAATTAGTATTATTAGAATTATCACGATTAGCAATTATAATGCCACCTGCGGCGAATTGTCTGCAGAAGCGCAATGATTTTTGTGGCATTTTTTCGTCGCAACTTAATTGATACTTCTTCTTCTTCCGACAACCTTTTATATTGTAGAGAACCACCGACAATGGATCATAGAGATTATGCTTATTACGAGGCGAATGCGGCCAATATCAGCTTGAAAGATATTACTTCCTCCAAGCAGAACAAAAAGACTCTTCGGCGGCTTCGCGATGGCGATGACAAACTAAGTCACTTGTCTTTGAGCTTGAGCAGTGAAGTATGGGGAGATTTTCTTATCAGGAAAGGCAATGATTTAGGCTGGCTGGGATATTTTATTGGTAAAAGTAAATATTTACGAAGGCTCAGCATTTGGAACTTGCCCAACGAAGATGAAGAATGGGAATGGGAAGAGCAACAAATTGATGCCTTCATGGATGGTCTCGCACGCAATCAATCTATTCGAAGACTTGACGTCAAAAATCTCGGCGATTATGGATCTACAGCCATTCTAAGAGCATTGGGCAATTTTACGCAACTAGACGAACTTGTTTATGGTTGCAACAATCCAGGCCTCAATGGCTGTTCTACGATAGGAGCTCTGCTAGAATCGAGAGCTTGTAAATTGAAGAAGCTATGGCTGGGTCACAATAACATCGGTGATGATGGAGTAGCTGCTCTCGCAAGTGGATTGAGGAGCATTGCACCATCCTTGACATACCTTGGCCTGTTAGGTAATTCTATTGGTAATGAGGGATTGTCGGCTTTGGTGGCAGCATTAGAGAGCTGTACCAGTCTCGAGACATTGGACCTCTCTTGTAATGACTTTACTTCGGCAACAGCAGAACTGGGCGCGTTATCAGACTGGTTACAGCGAGATCAAATGGACTTGGAACATTTGACCCTTCAACGTTGCGATATTAATGATGAGGGACTGCAAGCTTTGACTGAGGGGGCAACAAATCATTGCAAAGATCTCAACCTATCAGGAAATGATTCAATTACAGCGTCAGGATTGAGATATTTGTCCACTTCATTGCAATCCGACACATGTCATTTGGAAAGTCTACTCATCGGATCAATCAATCTCAGAGATGATGGGACAGAAGTCTTAGCTCGTGGCTTGATCGGCAATCAGTTTTTGAAATGCTTGCATTTGTGCCAAGTTACACCGTTTACTCCCGCTGGGTGGAATGCTTTCATAACAGCTTTGTGTGATACTTCCACTGTCAACAACACCTACCTCTCAAACCACACTTTTCATGAATTCTACATGAGCAATTATGATGAAGGTTTTGACATAGATGAAAGTGTTGTCCTGTACCTCCAGCTGAACAAAGAGCATCCAGAAGATGCTGCCAGATGTAAGATCCTCATGAACCACGCTCACCTCAACATGGCGCCTCTCCTTCAATGGGAGTTGAAGTTTCTTCCTTTGGCAGTTGGTTGGTTCGAAAGAGCAAAGCCGTGTGTAACGTTGTCAATTCAGGAAAAGTTTCCTAATCCTAGGAGGCGCGTTTTGGATGAATCGGAGGAAGTATTTCAGAGCAGGATATTGACATCATTGTATGAATTTGTTCGTGGAATGCCAAAGAAAGTGTTGGAGAGACGTGATGAGTTGGCTTTGGTGGCGGCGTACGACGAAAAGATTGCGATGGTCGGGGACGAAAGTAATAGGATCCTCAGGATCCTAAAGAAGAGGCTCCGTGAAGATGTGGAAGAACGCGATCGAAAGATCACGAAGCTCGAAGAAGAGAACAAGAGACTTAGGGGAATCGTGGACTCAGTAAGGAAAAGTTTGGAAGATTGAGAGAAGAAGAGTAGCATATGAATATTCCAAATTCTAATCTTCTTTTAAACATGTACAATTCAATTCTGCTCAACTCTTTAAAAGACGGTGTAGAGACTGAACACAATCATATCAACGCATCGCTTCATCGTTCAATTGGATGATATAAGCGCATGCTATTGGAAGAAGTTTCTTCCGCGTGCTGCCTTTCGTGAAAAGTGATATACAGGTGCAGAGTCATAGGATGGGCATCAGAAAAATGAAACGACAGGATGAGGATGATGATGGAGTGGGGAAGGGTGATGAAGAAATGTTGATGCGGGATGCAGTCGAGAGGCTTGTCATAAAACACATTAAAGCTAACTCTATGCATAGCCCCCTGGCCTCAGGTATGAAAGATCATGAAGTCGATCACTTCACACTTTAAGAGAATCAATCTATCAAACGTATCCTATACATCTTGGGCCACAACTTACCCGTCACCCAAAGTTCCAACCCCTCATCTTCCTCACCTTTTGCTCTCTTCTTCGAGCTTCGCAATCTTACGATCGCGTTCTTCCACATCTTCACGGAGCCTCTTCTTTTCATTGAGGATCCTCATATTTTCTTCCTCGACCATCGCAATCTTATCGTCGCATGCCGCCACCAAAGCCAACTCATCACGTCTCTCCAACACTTTCTCTGTCACCCCACGAACAAATTCATACAATGCTGTCAATATCCTGCTCTGGAATGCTTCCTCCGATTCTTCTAAAACGCGCCTCCTGTAATCAGTATGATTGTAGTCATCAATTGACAATGTCGTACACGACTTCGCCCTTTCGAACCAACGAACTGCCAAAGGGAGAAACTTCAACTCCCATTGAAGGAGAGGCGCCATGTCGAGGTGAGTGTGGTTCATGAGGATCTTACATCTAGCAGCACATTGTGGATGCTCTTTGTTCAGCTGAAGGTACAGGACAACACTTTCATCAATATTTTCATCTTCATCAAAGTCATGACTGTCATGCCATAATTCTTGTATAGTGTGGTTTGAGAGATAGGTGTTGTTGACAGTGGAAGTATCACACAGTGCTATGAAGAAGGCACTCCACCCTACAGGTGTAATTGCAATATCCTCTTCGTCTTCGCATTCAACGCGCAAATGCAAGCATCTTAGCGTGTTATTGCCAATCAAGCCACGAGCTAAGACTTCTGCAATGTCATCTCCAATATTCATCCAACCGAAGAATAGACTTTCTACACAGCAGCTTTCGGATTGCAATGAAGTTGACAAAACTCTCAACCCTGATGCCATTAGAGGATTTGCTGATAGATCGAGATCTTTGCAATGATTCACTGCCCCCTCTGCGAAAGCTTGCAGCCCCTCATCATTAATATCACAGCCCTGAAGATACAGCCCATCCAAGTTCAATACTACTGTTTGTAACCAATCAGACAAAGTTCTCAGTCCTACTGCTGCCAAGGAAAAGTCATTATGAGAGAGGTCCAATCTCTCGAGACTGGTACAGCTCTCTAGCGCTGCTACCAAAGTCGACAATCCTTCATTTCCAATGGAATTATCAGGTAGACCGAGCGTTTTCAAGGATGGTCCAATGCTCCTCAATCCAATTGCCAGAGCAGCTACTCCATCATCATCGATATTAGTAAATTGGAGATGAAGCATCTCCAATTTACTAAATCCCGACTGGAGCAGAGTTCCTAGCGCAGAACATCCGTTGTGGTTGTGGTCAAGATTGTTGTTATGAATAATAATTTTCTCCAGCTGTGTCAAAT
Organism: Skeletonema costatum; assembly: GCA_018806925.1. Lineage (NCBI taxonomy): Eukaryota > Bacillariophyta > Thalassiosirophyceae > Thalassiosirales > Thalassiosiraceae > Skeletonema > Skeletonema costatum. Next base: position 13,950 of record JAHBBA010000212.1, on the reverse strand, counting down.
TGCCCAATACCCTTAGAGTTGCTGTAGATCCATAATCTCCGAGACTATTGAGGCCAAGTGTTCGAATAGATTGATTGCGGGCGAGACCATCCATGAAGGCATCAATTTTTTGCTCTCCCCTCTCATAATCTTCGGGCAAGTAATGAATATTGAACGCTCGTAAATATTCACTGTTGCCAATAAAATATCCCAGCCAGCCCAAATCATCGCCTTCGCCAATATGGAAATGAGTTGCCCATCCTCCCACCCTGCCCAGAGTTAATTCCTTTGCACACGATCGCCAATCGCCATCGCAAAGCCGTCTAAGAAGCTGTGCGTTGTGCTTAGAAGAAGTAATATCCTCCAAGCTGATATCGGCCGCATTCGCCTCATAATAATTATAATCTCTTGGTTCCATGGTCGCTGCCCGATAGTCTACAAAACGAAGCGGTAAATCTGGTCATCGTAGCCGTCGAAGAAGAAGAAGAAGTTACGTTAGATAGTTGCGCCGAAAAAAAATCATAACAAAAAATCACCTGCGCTTTTCTGCTGGGCGACTTCAAGTCACCGCAGGCATGGCAATGATAAAGCAGCACTCTCACATTATTATTGAAAAGAGATCAAAGGGGAAATGATTATGAGGATGGTAGAGTTTGCCTTGCAACACCACCACAAGGAGTAGATAAGCAAGGCATAGAGTGCTTTTTGCTTTTTTGCAGGGAAAGAGAAAAGATATCGGGCGAAAAGCGGGCAAAGCGGAGGGAGCCCTCCAAAAGCACCTCTGTATTTGATATCTTGAATCTGTTGGCTGTTGATCTCACACTAAAGTTCTCGGTTATCTCTTGCTCAGCGATGGTTGGTTGGAGATGTGTTTGGGACGATAGAGGGGGTGGAAAGAGGTGATTTGGGGTAAAAGTATCTACGATTATGGTACTTTAAGGTATGTAGGAGCTGAGCGTTGATAACCTCTAGAGGCACTCAAGCATCAAGACGACCCGAACGAGTTGCTCAAAAATAACACGGTAAAAATCACCGCAGCGCTATGGCAACCATGTCGCTGCCGAAATAGACCAACTTAACCACCGAACCATCAACCGATACTTGGCTGGCCGTTACTATGGGTTATTATGTCGTAGTTATTGTCCTTGGATCCACCAAAAACGCTCATTGGGGCGTTCAATAACTCCTATTCGGTGGCCGACGCACGCCGAACATCGCCGAGTGATATCGTCACCCTGCTGCCTTCCCTCGACGGATTTGGCAGCGGCAAGGGCTTCAGCACTTACATAATACTCTATAGTAACGGTCAGCCAAGTCTCGGTTGATGGTTCGGTGGTTAAGTTGGTCTATTTCGGCAGCGGCATGGTTGCCATAGCGCTGCGGTGATTTTTACCGTGTTATTTTTGAGCAACTCGTTCGGGTCGTCTTGATGCGTGAGAGCTTAGAGCTTCTACAGAAGCATTTCCTCTACATACCCTAAAGTACCATAATCGTACATACTAGTACTATAAATCACATTAAAAGCACCCGCTTTTGACATCCATTGTCCCTATCATCACTTCTTTAACCCAACCAACCTTCGGAAATGCTTCCACCAGAAGCGAGACCTGTAGTGTGGTTGATCTCTCCCTTCAATATTTTCGTGACGGTAAGTGGTGAATTAGTATTATTAGAATTATCACGATTAGCAATTATGATGCCACCTGCGGCGAATTGTCTGCAGAAGAGCAGGTGATTTTTGGCATTTTTCCGGCGCAACTAACGATATCTTCTTCGCGACGGCCTTTGATTCATCGCTTCGTTTCGTAGACTATCAAGTAAGGACCATGGATCATAGAGCTTACAGTTATTATGAGGCAAATGCGGCCGATATTAGCTTCGAGGATATTACATCGTCCAAGAAGAATTCAAGGATTCTTAGGTGGATTCGAGATGGCGATGACAAAATAAGCCACTTAACTTTGGGCAGAGACAGTTGCGTCCAATTTAGTATTGGAAAAGGCGATAATTTGGGCTGGTTGGGATATTTCATTGGTAGAAGTGTAAAAATACAGTCCCTCGATATTTGGCATTTGAACCCCGGGGGGTGGGAGCCCCAGTGGGAGCAACAAATTGATGACTTTATGTTTGGTCTCACCCGCAATCAATCTATTCGGTGTATACGTGCCTTTCATGTCAGAGGTTACGAATCCACAGCACTTCTAAGGGCATTGGGCAATTTGTCGCTGCTGGAGAAACTTGATTATGGTCACAGCTATATCACCCTCGATGGATATTCTGCGCTAGGAACTCTGCTCGAATCGGGGGTTTGTAAATTGAAGAAGATTCATCTCATGTCGAGCAACATCGATGATGATGGAGTAGCTGCTTTCGCAAATGGGTTGAGGAGCATTGGACCATTCTTGAGAGAACTTCTCCTGCCAGATAATTCCATTGGCAATGATGGATTGTCGGCTTTGGTAGCAGCATTAGAGAGCTGTACCAGTCTCGAGAGATTGAACCTCTCTGATAATGACTATTCCTTGGCAACAGCAGGGCTAGGCTCGTTATCAGACTGGTTGCAAACAGCCGTATTGAACTTGAATGAGCTATCTCTGCAATACGGAATACTGTGCTATTAATGATGAGGGGATGCAAGCTTTGGCAGAGGGGGCATTGAATCATTGCAAAGATCTCAACCTATCAGGAAATGATTCAATCACTGCATCAGGATTTAGATATTTGTCCACTTCATTGCAATCCAACAGCTGCCGTTTGGAAAAGCTATGCCTCGGTGCAATGAATATTGGAGATGATGGGGTAGAAGTCTTAGTTCGTGGCTTGATCGGAAATAAGGTGCTAAGATGCTTGGAATTGCGTGATGACGAAGGGGATATTGCAATTACAACTGTAGGGTGGTATGCCTTGTCCACAGCACTGTGTGATACTTCCACTGTCAACAACACCTACCTCTCAAACCACACCGTGCACTTTGAAGAGCCTTATGAAGACGAAGATATTGATGAAAGTGTTGTCCTGTACCTCCAGCTGAACGAAAAGCATCCACAATATGCTGCCGGATGCAAAATCCTCATGAACCACGCTCACCTCGACATGGCGCCTCTCCTTCAATGGGAGTTGAAGTTCCTCCCTTTGGCAGTTCGTTGGTTCGAAGGGGCGAAGTCGTGTACGACGTTGTCAATTGATGAGTACAATTATACTGATTACAGGAGGCGCGTTTTAGAAGAATCGGAGGAAGCATTTCAGAGCAGGATATTGACAGCATTGTACGAATTTGTTCGTGGGGTGACAGAGAAAGTGTTGGAGAGACGTGATGAGTTGGCTTTGGTGGCGGCATGCGACGATAAGATTGCGAGGCTCCGCGAAGATTTGGAACAGCGTGATAGGAATATCACGCACTTGAAGAAGAGAACGAGAGGGATGAGTTGGCTTTGGCGGCGGCGTATGAGCATAATATTGCGATGGTCGAGGAAGAAAATCAGAGGATCCGCAATGAAAAGAAGAGGCTCCGTGAAGATGTGGAAGAACGCGATCGAAAGATTGCGAAGCTCGAAGAAGAGAACAAACGACTTTCGGGGTTGTAGAGTTTAGGGAAGAGTTTGGACGATTGAGAGAATAAGTAAGAGAATGTTTCACATTCTTATTTCTTGGAAGCACCTACACAATTCAATTCCGTTCACCTCTTGCGGTGTGGATAGCGACTAAATACAATTATATCAATGCATCGCTTCATCGTTCAGTTGGATAATATAATATAGGTGCATGCTATTGGTATTGGATGAAGTTTCTTCCGCTTGCTGCCTTTTGTGGAAAATAATATGCAGATGCAGACGCAGAGTCATAGGATGGGCATTAGAAAAATGAAACGACAGGATGAGGATGATGGTGGAGTGGGGAAGGGTGACGAAGATAATGTTGATGATGATGATGAGGAGGAGGAAGACTGATGCGAGTCGAGAGGCTTGTCCACAGAACACATTAAAGCTAACTCTATGCATAGCCCCCTGGCCTCAGGTATGAAAGATCATGAAGTCGATCACTTTACACTTTAGAATCAATCTATCAAACGTATCCTATACATCTTGGGCCACAACTTACCCGTCACCCAAAGTTCCAACCCCTCATCTTCCTCACCACTTGATGCTTTCCCCGTCACTGAAATTCCATTCAAACAATCAGCTCCATCCTTCTTTCGTTGGTCATATGGATAAATATCACTTAGATCATACACTCGTGTCACCTTGGCAGTGACGGGGTCAATGCGAATCAATACATCTTGATACCATACATTTGCTAGAATGCTCATTGTTGATGTAAAGCGTCCTGTATTTTTGTCGTCGCGGTCGTTGCATTCTTCAGTCCCAGATTTAGCACTACTCTCACCAGAATTGAAAGAAGAAAAGTAGTACCTACTTTGATGATCATCACCCTCTTGACATTGTTCCAAATACACATCATGAATCTCCCAATCCTTCACATCACCTCCACACTTGTTTTTGATATTAAAATCCACAAACTCCAACTCATTCACATACTTCAATCTCACACTACTACTACTTGCACTATCATCCCCACCCCTCTCCAAAGTCACCGCCATGCGTCTCTTTTCTGCCAAAGTCTCCACATCCCAAACAAATATATATTCACTCCCATCACTGACATAAAATTCCTTAGTTTGTGGTACGAATGTGATACCCCATCCTTCTCCGGTGTGAGTGTTGAATGTAAATGTGTCAATCAGCTCCAATGAATCCTTTTTTTGTTCATTATTGTTGCCTTCTTCTTCTTCAATGCTGTCAGTAGTATCAACAGAAGAGGAGTCATCATTAATTCGATAAATCATACCAACCCCATCTTTCCACGTCAATTGTATCAATCTATGCTCCCTCACCACCACCTTCTCACCACCACCATTAGTAATCAGCCTATCCACATAATAACAAGTAATCCCCTCACCAAACAAATGACCCGGTTCCACATTTCTACTCTCTAAAGTCTTCATGTGTTGAGTTGGATCATGTTGCAATATTTGTGATTGGTAATTTAGTCCGGTGCCCTCGTAGAGAATTTTGTTGGAAGTGGTGGAAGTGGAGAGGGTGAGGCCTTGGGTGAAGGAGGTGCTGGAGTGGGGGACTATTTCGAGGAGGTGGTAGTCACGTGATTTGTAGATTATTGGTGATGGTGTCGTGGTGGTGGATGATCGAGTGGTGGAGGAAGATGATGATGATGATGTGTCGATTGCTATTGCCGTGGCGAAGAGAAAGGAAGATGATGTGCTCAACGGAGAAACAAAGCACCAGCTGAATAATAGAAGGAGCAGCAGGCCGCCACCACCACAAGACGGTAGTAGCGTTCTCTTCTTCTGATGATTATCGCTTGCAGTCATCTTGATTTCTCTCCACCTTCCACTTTTGTTGCAGCACACCAGTGTAGAGGTAGACGGTTGTTAGTTGGTTTTGTCCTCCTTTTTTGGCGGGGTCTCCTTTTTGGCGGGCGGGCTTTTGAGTCGAGTCCTACCTCTCCGGTCACTACTTGTCTTTGTGGAGCAGTGCACCCATGGCCATGGACAAGAGTGCACCAGTTCATTGCTTGCTTCATTCACTTCTGGCTTCTTCTATCAAAGGGGGAAAGGCATCATTTCCAAGAGGAAGGCGGCTCAGCTCGTTCAATATAAATCTCACATCGAGTTAATATACACACCTGATCTGGAAATGTTGGGCAGATCTTTACGTTTTGGAGAAGGTATTAAAGGAGGGATGTGCATTTACTTGTAAAAATCAAGTCGAAAAGGGTGGTGTGTACATCATTTGAGCAAATCGCTTACCAGGGTAGTGGAATCTACTACTACTACTACTACTAACAGATGGTATCGAAAAGATTACGAATCAATCTGAGAAAGGTTCTTTTATGTGCATTCTCTCTCTGCTCAGAATAATTGCACAGAATAGAATTCAAGTTGTGCACATACATACATCCAACAAGTTGCATGTGCAAATAAGTGCCTGTGTGTGGAAATCATTCGACACAAAACACAAACAAACTTGCGAGAGCATCAGCACCCCCGCCCGTATCCGTATCGTCATCATAGCATCATGAAGCAGCACCGCCAACCAAACAGTTCTAGTTCTAGCAGCCGACTCGCCACGGTGCTACTCCTCACTATCGCCCTGCCCTACCTCTTGTTCTCCCGTTGCTCTGCTGATGAATCATCAAGTCTCATCATCGATCGCCACGCCGCCACAGGATTGAAGGAGAAGCAATTGCAGAGGCGTCTCAAAAAGCTTGACAAGAAGAGGATCCGTCAAAGCACCCTCTCCAACCTACTCGAACCTGATGTTCCCGTGACTGACGGCTTCGCCATCGCCGCCGCTTCCGCAGGTGCCAAGAGTAGCAAGGCGGCATCTACCACGGAGCCAAGAGCAGCACCACCTCCTACTTTTTCCTCCCACTGTGTCAGTTCAACCATCGTCTAAGCCGAGTTTGACTCCCACTGTATCAGCTCAACCATCGTCGAAGCCTAGTTTGTCACCCTCTGTGTCGTCTCAACCATCACTTGCGCCTTCCAAATCAGGCAAGTCGAGCCCCAGATCTCGGAGATATGAATAGATGAATACATGACAGTGTATCATATATCATGACACTTCGGGGAGTCTGTCAAAGCAGCGGCGCTAGGACTTCCCTCTTTTTCAAGAGTCGGGAATACTACTGAATTAGGGACTTGTAGCAAATCCAGCATAAGCTAGTACATTAGGTTTTAGGTATCATTCGTTTTAATCTAGTTGAATATATATATCCTGCTCTCACCCTCACCAATAGTTACGGTAGGAGACAAACAGCCATCTCGTGAAAATGTCTACGACTCTGTTAGGCGCTTGACTCTTGAAGGCTCATTGACTTGTTGAGATAAAGCTGGTCCGCTTCAGGTAGTAATCTAATCTGATCAACTTCAGTCCTTTGTTACTGAATTTGTTTCTCAATAGAAATAGAATACTTGACGTGTGCTAAAAGGCCCCAGTTGCCAGTTCATATTGTAGTTGATTGTATCACCGGTCTCACCTCCCAAGGTTGATTGGTAGCCGTCAAGTCACACATCAAAATAGGACGATGCGATGTATCTATTCTGTGTGTGAAGTGCATAGTCCGAGAATTGAGAATGCATATGAATCGAGAATGCATACAATACTGTATATTGTGCATTCTTGATCTCTTAGGCTGGTGCTGAGGTGGGTTTTTTTAGTCTTGATGTCGACGTCATAGGAGGACGGCTACTTACGCAAGCGTTTTACAGGTGAGCAATCAGCTAAGAAGATAGAAGATGTGGTCTTTTATATGAAATACTTCTGATTCTGATTATATAGAACATTGAAGAACGAACAAGATGCCAATCAATATGAGATGGTATCGAAAAGATAGGAATCTATCTGAGAAAGGTTCCTTTATGTGCGTTATTTCTCTGCTCAGAATAATTGCACATGCGTGACACAGAATTCCATCAAATTCTGAGCTGTGTGCACATACATTCAACAAGCTGCATGTGCACACACACACACAAACGCCGTGTGTGTGGAACACATCAGACATAAAACACAAACAACAAAACTTGCAAAGCATCTATCATCATCATCATCATCATGAAGCAGCACCGCCAACCAAACAGTTCTAGTTCTAGCAGCCGACTCGCCACGGTGCTACTCCTCACTATCGGTCTGCCCTACCTCTTGTTCTCCCGTTGCTCTGCCGATGAATCATCCAGTATCATCATCGATCGCCGCGCCGCCACAGGATTGAAGGAGAAGCAATTGCAGAGGCGTCTCAAAAAGCTTGACAAGAAGAGGATCCGTCAAAGCACCCTCTCCAACCTACTCGAACCTGATGTTCCCGTGACTGACGGCTTCGCCATCGCCGCCGCTTCCGCAGGTGCCAAGAGTAGCAAGGCGGCAGCTCCTGGTGCTGGACCAAGAACTGCACCGCCTGTAGCACCTCCTACCTTTCCTCCCACTTATCACCCGTCATCGAAGCCTAGCTTGGCTCCCACTGTGTCAGTTCAACCAACATCGAAGCCTAGTTTGACCCCCACTGTATCAGCTCGCCCGTCATCGAAGCCTAGCTTGGCTCCCTCTGTGTCGTCTCAACCATCACTTGCGCCTTCCAAATCAGGCAAGTCGAGCCCCAGATCTCGCAGATATGAATAGATGTAGATAAATATATGACAGTGTATCATGATCACATGACACTTCGGGGAGTCTGTCAAAGCAGCGGCGCTAGGACGTTCCTCTTTTTCAAGAGTCGGGATGGAGTACTCTTGAGATAATTAGGGACTTGTAACAAATCCAGCGTAAAATTAAAAGCTTTTATATTAGTTATCATATCCAATCAGTCAGAGTCAGATCCTCAGATCAGAGCTCGGAGTTGAGGAGGAGCCTGATGAAGCACTATACCTATACTTTTGCCTTATTGCTTGTGGGCCGCTCTTCTTGGCTATCCCTGAGTGCTCTTATAGCACATTAGCTGTATTACGTACTTCGTTTCGGCCACAGGAAATAGAGTAGACAAACGCTCTTTATCTTTAGACCTGAAGTTATGCACAAGTGACAAATTTTGGACTTACAAGCTACTCATCGAGATATAAAGCTCTTTCCAAGGAAAATACAACCGAGAAAAGGTTAGATTTTCTGCCTATACGAGGTAGATCTGGTACAAGAGATGACGGCAACAATCGTTACAACCAGAGATAGCACAGCTATTACTCGGCCGATAAAGTGAGCAGAAATGTTTCAACAATCGGATTATATAATAACTCTAGAGACATTAAAAGGTGCACTATCATTTCCACACAAGGTCACTGCATGCTTACGAAATCGCTACTATCTCTGCTGAAAGAACATTAGCCTTGATTCTGTACGTGCCTCCTTCATCTAGACAACTTGCTCGCCTCCTTCATCTAGCATACGAGGACTTTTGCCACCCGTAGCTAGAATTCACCCGATGTGGACTTTGCCTCCTTCGTTTGAAAACCTTTGAACTCACGTACTTACCTCCAGTAACATCTCGTCAACGCGCCTCTCTCTCTCTTTTAGCATTTGTCCCAATGCTCGATTCGATCTAGTCCTTCTCCTCCTCTCTCTTCGCCACCAATTTATCTAAGTGACTTGCTCGCCTCCTCTATCTAGGATGTGAGGACTTTTGCCACGCGTCCCTAGAATATTGCCATCGTGGACTTTCTTGCCTCCGTCGTTGTACTTACCTAATAACATTTCATCGTCTCGTCTCGTCTCTCTTCGTGGCTAACTATTTGTCCAAATATTCGATTCGATCCTCCCCAGTAGCTGATGTCGATGCACCGCTCCTTTTCAATCATCATTTCATCAATAAGTGCGTTGAAAAGGAAGGTGACTTTGAAATTGAACACTATTGTACAGACAGCTCTATCAATAGCATTTGTGGCAAACGAATGAGAAGTCCAATTCTGGGCTACCAGTAGACCTTCAAGAGAGATGCTACGATATCTTCATCTCCGAAGAGCCAACAATATCTAAGCTTCAGGGTGATGTGGTGGCGCAACTATCGCACATGGGTCTCGAACCAAAAGAAGAGGTGCTCTGAACAGCGGCTATCGCATAGATGCTCTTGTGGAGGCGAATGGAAAGCAAGTAGGTGTCGAAGTAGATGGCCCTTCTCACTTCATCGGTCGCAGCAAGTCTCCACCAGCCAAAAAAATACTGAAGATGGGACAAGTCCCGTTGACTGGCGGTTTAAGCTTGTATCCGTGCCGTATTGGGGTGGGACAAACTTGGGCGCAATCAAATGAAGAAGCAAGATTATCTCTGGGTGCTGTTGGAACTCTGAGGAATTTCACAACAGTAGGTCAAAACTTGACCAAAACAAAACATGAACACCGTTGGAATCGTCTCTTAAAACTGCATCGATTATTGGTAATAATAACTCTTGACGTAACAATAATTGTATCATCATGGTATGTGTCTCTTAAAACTTTTATTTGACAAAGGAAGATTTCTTTGGGGTAGCAAGTTGTTCGAAGGCAACATTAGCTGTAATAAGTGATGGTTAGGTAGATCTATGATTTAGATTCCATTCTACAGTCATTCGGTCAATCTCGGCTGCAGCCTTGTCCCAAATTCTGGTGTGCCGGAGATCAATGGTGCCCGTCTTAGCTTCATTCTGAAAATCGAGCTCCAACTTCTCCATTTCCTGCTCCCGGTCCACCAAGTATACGCCATGCTGAAAAGCCTCATAACGTCTGGCCAAGTAATGGTAAGACTTCCTTTCCTCCCTAAGCTCTGCCTGGTACTTGTCGTATCCTCCAGCTGTATGCATCCCCAAAACAATCGCTACTAAGACCGTGGCTACATCAAAATAGGCCTTGTAGCGTTTGTCGGCGAAGAGGGAGACTCCGGCGAGAGAGGCAAACACTGTGAGCAGTCCTTTGGTGAACAGTTTGTAGTTGACTTGTCTCAACCTCATTTCACATGATAGTGCCACGATCCTACATTCTCGTAGACGGGCTGCAACGAACACGTCACCTCGATTATTTTGTGCCTCCAAATTGAGTGTTGGAGTCGCCTCCTCCATGGTTCACTTCAGCGTTGTTCTGCTTCTTCGTTCTGTAAATACATCATAAGTAAGAATGTCAGGAGAGGGGCCCTCGGCGTATGAAGACTCCAATTTTTGGTTGCGATAATGCAACATTACAACTACAAAAGTGAACAGATTGTCCCTTTTACTTCTGCATGATAGATCGCGGGAGCGGCAGAAGTACCGTCAACATGTGTCAGATTTGTGTCATTTGATACACGATGAGACAACAACACACTCTATCCAAACTTCCTCCTCACAAAATTTCAAATTTTGGTCACCAATGTTTCCTCTTTCTCCCGTTGACACTATTTTTGGTGACAACAATCCAATAGTACACCGACTCCCACCCGGAGAGAGGCTTATGTCCTTAGCCAAAGTCGCTCATTTGGCTATGGCCACCGAAGCCGTGTATTTGAGAGAGGGCAAAATCGAATACGAGTTGTGTTATTCAAGAAGGTGCTCGTTATGGGGTACTCTTTGAAAGGCAAGACGATGGCGACGTCGAAAGATGATGACAAAGGGACAGAGGCCCAGCGTCGCGTCGGTTTGCCATCATTGTCGTCATCAAGTGCGGCAGAGGGTGGCAGAAGAGACGACGGAGATAGTAATCAGCGCACATCTCACGGATTCATTCAACCTACAGCAGAGCCAAAAGATGAAGTAGTAGTGGAGAGACTACTCAATCCTTCCAACAGGGCTCGTCAATCTCTTCCATGAATGTCGTTTCAAATGATATTTGCAAACCAGAGAGTGTGCATGGAGTTAAACCATCGGAATCTCGTGATGGATCTTCACAGTCACTTGAGGTTGAAGGACGGCAAGAAGAGACATCACCACATCCTCTATGCAATCCTTCTTCCTCCGATTTCAAAGCGTTACAACACAGCAGTAGCAGCAGCAGTAGCAATCGGGAGAAAGCCCCATTGTCTGATCGATTTACTGACGCACGAACGACAATTCCTAAACTCCGATTTCCTGCAGGCCCAACAATCATAGGATTTCGACCACCACCACCGCCGCATGGTGGTTATCGTCCTGCGCCTCCATCGTATAATCATGATCCTCGTTTCCATCATCCTCACCACCCACCTTATATGAGTGGTCCTCCACCTGGTCAGCACTACTACGGCTACTCAACTCCTCATCGACAGAGATATCCACCACCACCTGTGTGTCACCCGACGCCGAAAGCAAAAAGTGTTGGGACGAAGGAGGAAGGAGGAAAGTCTGAGTCGGCCAACGTTGAAGGTGCAGGAGGATCATCTTTGGTCAATAGAGAGATAGGCGCTTCACCGCGGATCATCCCTTAAGCGCATTGAAGCTCTACCCCTGAAGAAGAGGAAGATGATAGATTTCTCAGGTGATAGTCAAGAACGTATCGGCGCTATGAAGGCAATTTCGGTAGACGACCACGAAACAAATGAGAAAGTCAACGAATTCGCACATGGTGATCATGGTCACGATGCAGAGCGCCAATCTTGGGAGGAGGAGCATTACGCTCGTTACCATACTCCTCGTTACAGTGGCCCTTATCCTCCTCCATACCACCCCCACCACGGCCACTATTATTCGCCATATCACCCACCTGAATCTGATTACTATTCACCTCCACGATCCCATGGCCGTCATCATCATTATCGTCAAGCTCCACACGAACATCAACATCATCATCGCCATCAGCAACATAAATCTGTGTCTCCAGTCGACGAAGTTTGTGGAAGCAATAATGAATCAAACAACGAAACGATGGCGGAGAGTGTAAAACAAGAATACTCGAGCCGAATGGATAAATTGGCTACCGCTGCGGATACACTTGAGATTAGATCGGAAGCAAGTGCCAAGGCAGAGGATGATGAAGGAGAAGATGGCGATGACGACATGTCTACCAAGACAGGTACAGATCATAAGAAGTGTGTCCCCATCTGCAGCTCATTGCTGACAAAGTATCTTAAAAAGAAGGAAGCAACAGTCTCGCTTCCGGCCTTTGCTGAGCTTGTGAACTACCCTGAGCACCTGCCGGAAAAGGGTAGCCCATCGAGGAAATCTAATGGGAAGAGCACTCCACCAAAGCAACCATCAGAGAAGCCATGCGTAATGTGTGGAGTTTCATGTATCTTTGCAGGAACAACACCTTCAAGACTTCACGCACAAATGAAACAGTCCATTATACCGAAACAAAACAAAGGCTTGTGCAATTCCTGTGATGGAAAGACGTGGATCTTTTCAGAGTTGAATGCTCCGATAAAATGGTGCAAGGGTTGTAAGAACTTTCGATCGTTACGAAACTTTGGTGACAAATATAGAGCGACCAAGTGTGTTCGCTGTCGACAGAGGACAAAGAGATAATTATGCTGAGTTGAAGCGGAAACGAGACGCACAAAATGAGGGAGCAACGCTGCTCGTGCAACAAAAGACGGGGTGGGGAAGTGCAAGTGATGAAAGCGAGAGGGGGTCGCCCGAGCTTGATGCTGCCATCGCTCTAGCAAACTTAATAAGCTAGATCTTGAACTTGGAGCTGACGACCAGCTCTTCTTGTGTCAATAAAATGTCTACTATTTTTGTATGCAGTTTGACCTGTTCTCTCAACCATTCCGTCCAGCTAAAGTATCTTCGAGTAACCTCTCTCTCATCTCCTCCTCTAACGACGACCACGTCCCTTCTTCGTTGTGGTCTGTTGACTGAGATACTGATACATGCTGTTATTTCCACTCTTTCGTCCACGCTTTCCTCCCCCTCCTCCACCAGTATCATTGAATAGATTGTCAGCAATTTCATTCTCACGTTCAAGCTCTCGCGTCTGCATTTCAAGCTGACGCTGACGTTCCGACTCTTTGGGTAGAACAGATATCAAACGAATGGTTGGCAAAGTCGCATTGTGGCTGCTTGAGTTGTAGTCAGCATACTTGGGCTCGGAGGAAGAAAATCCACGAATGATGTGATTTTTGCGAAAGCGTTTGAAGTCTTTTCCTCTGCGTACACTCCTTCCAGGACGAGCTGTGGCAGCTGGTTTCACGTACGCACGAAACAACCAAGCCGGATACCTTTTGAGTCTCTGCTGCCACCAGGGGTTTTTCAGCCTCAGCGTCATCAATTGCCTTGCGGTAAGCCTTGCGACTTTTGGGGGCAGCTACGAACCAGCCATCTGAAGTGGTTGGAAGGGGGATACGTTCCTCTGGCAAGCCCGGTTCTTCCTCATCAGACTGAGCGTCCATGTTTGCATCGAATGACACATCACGACTTTCCTCAACTGGTTCAGTCTCCATTGCATTGTCCTCTTGTTGCGCTGATTCCTTTGGTTGTTCTTTGCGACGGCGCTTCTTTTCAGGTGGTCTTTCCTCTGGTTGTTCATTGTTGGCAACTTCTTCGGTGACCACC
>JAHBBA010000210.1:0-23277 GCA_018806925.1 Skeletonema costatum | reverse complement strand
ACAGCGTTCTTCAGAATATCGATGACCTCCGTAGAATTTGATTCCTACCGTAGAAACATACCAAGATTTCGATTTGACTCGACTTGACACAAACTCACCTCCACCTCTCTCCACCTCCACAAACATCATCACCATGACGGCCGCTCTTCCGGTAGCAGCAGGTCACCACAGGAATATATCACAACAAATTTCGCCTTTGATTACGAACATAAATACCATCGGTTTCATAGATGAAGCGGATTAGTGTCGCATCTTTAACCACTGCTGAGAAATTATAGTCACCATCACGTCCTTGAAAAATGTGTACTTATCGTTCCGTTGCCACCCTATCGTAGACTTTGAGTACATAATATGCAATGAAATAACGCAATACCATCATCTACGATTCGGTCATAATATACGGTGAATATTGGTATCATGTTGGGATAAAAACACTTGTTGATGGAACAAATAGTTGTATACATAAGTTGTCGATGCTCAAGAACTTTTGGAGAAAGTTAGTTACCTCTTTTAGAATATGATACAGCCACAGCAAATCTTGAGATAGAATGAATAAAACAATCCATATAATACCGCTGATATTGAGGAAGATCTCGGGTATTTCCTCATCTGGAAGTGTTCATGAGGTGTAAGATCAAGAGTACAATAGATCAACAACAGTATGTGTACGAAGACAAACAATCAAAACGAATCAAAACCAGCAAACAAAAGTGGGCCACAAACAAAACACTTATACATCATTGGCACGACGTTCAACGTCTTATATCTGCCTTGCCACTGGATCGTGTCCTTGTTACCACATTCTATTGAAAGTGCAAACCAATCTAAAGCGTACGCAACAACTGTTACAATGTCTGCAGGCAGAAGCCAGAAGCAATGCAGTAGCACTAAAACCTCCACCAAGGGTTGATTGACGATTGCAAAAGGCAATACACGCGACACAATAATCAAAGCCATGATATTATAAACTCATTGGGCGCTCTGAGACTCTATTTTGATCGATGATGTGATATGCATCGCATGTTGTTGTTGGATATTGGTTGAAATGCAAAACGTATTAAGTTTCTCAAAGCTATTGTTGTTACTAAAAGTCGGCATGGACAAGAGACAACTGCACAACTATTTCAATGACACTTCGTTATCTACATTATCTTCGTATTATTCCGGTAGAGCTTGGCAGTTCCAATCATTATCGGGCGTAGTGTTTGCTTTGGCCTCTGGCTAGAAGCCGAATGGACCCATCACTTCAGATGCAGTGCATTGTTGTAAGGTCACCCACGTTGACCCCCTAGTGATTATTTGGATCACTTGCGGCCCGAAACGGCCTTCTTCATGAATATATTGTATATTGCTTTTTATGTTGGGCTGCAATGTCGATGTCTTCGGCTTGCATCCAAATTGAAGTAGGCACAACTAGATTGATTCCACTTCGCGAGCGGCAAGTCTTCTCGAGCGCCTCTTCGGTTATCACGACATTTTGATTGCTTATTACTCTTATCGGTCGAATGGTGTTGATGAGTCATGATGATCATTTTATCAAAGACTTCCACAATTTGTATTGGTGTATGGTTCTCTGTCTACTATCCAGATGCCTCCTCAAATCGGCATCGACGGTCGTTCGCAACGAATGTGACTAATGATGATTCACAATTATGTTCGCAGCAGCAAAAGTGCAATAAATATTATATTATCATCGGCTGATGAGGTATTTGCCTTGATCTTCGGTAGTAGTAATGTCTCGGAGGTTGCTTCTTCATGTCAATAGGGCGAACGGAGGTGAATTGTGCCATGATCATAACGCTCGTGTTGCTGCCGTCAACTCCTCTTGATCAAGGCAGATCTCGGTCTCGAGGCGCTTATTATCAATTATACTAAGTCTGTCGAAGTGAATACACAATATATGTGCGGAAGACTCGTCATACTCCACTTATATTGACATGAGTTGTCGCTGTAGGTGATGTGGATATGTGCTTCAGAAATTTTATTACTGGGTGGTTCCAGGTGATCCCTAAGGGTTTAATCGAAAGTTAACACGTATGTGGGCTTAATTGATGCTTTAGGATCGGCCAAAAATCGACGTCGTGTGTGTAGCAGGCTCCGGCTCTAGGCATCATTTCGTCATTGTCAGCGCGGGGAGTTGCTTGATGAATGATGAGTTGACAGAAATTGGCCCAAAGTGTTTTTATAAGACTCATTACGTCATTCATACTGAATCAACGTAGGTAGGAATTCAAATTTTGAATGGGAAACCCGAAAAGCGTGAAGAACGCTGTATCTAAACTATGTGCGTTCGTGAGTACGTTCGTCATCACAGTGGGTTGAGATCTCTCTGCATTTCCATCGATGATGCGACGAAAAGCATTGGTGTCTGTACAATTTGTAAAAAAGGTTTATGGCGTCGTTGTGGCAACTGTAGTTGGGTAACGACTTGGTCAAGGGTCCATCGCCTAGTAAGGCGATAGCTTCGAGACCGGCTGAGCCATTTGCAAAGCAAACGTCTCGTCCGAATTGTTGAGTGTAGTAGGTGGATGGATCGGGGCTTTTGTAGGATAGGCCGAAGTTTTCTGTGGGGTGCTGTCTTCTCCAAATGTCATTTGCTCTTTCCAGGATGTTGGATGGAACCTCAGCTGAAGAAGCTCTTTTGGCCATTTTGTGTGCGTGGGGGAATGAGGTGGCGCTGATGTTGTGGATGTTGTCTGAATCGATGGTTTTACCATATAGGAACCTGTTTATGGTAGGTCCAAACAATCCGAGTGGGCTAATGGCAAATGGGATGAGTTGCATTTTGGAGTTGTAGAGGTCTTCAATGATTTCTTCGCCTGATATGACAATGCCTGTTTCACGGCATGTGCGTGCTTTGCTGGTAGCTCGGCCTCTTTGAAACTTGCTCTTTTCCGCTGCGATGAGTGACGTAATAATGTTGTTGGATTTAGCGTCACTTCCACCGCGAGACGGAGGAGGGCAAGTATCAGAGTTGCATAGAATGATGTCGAAACCGATTTTGTTGAGTCTGTGACCGTCATTTGAGATGGTTGGTAGATTGATGTGGCTGTCGAATGGTCTGACTCGGGATCCTCTCAAGCTCTTTACTAGACCAGTTTGTTCTTTCATTGCTTTTGAGTCTGCAAGTTTAACTAAGGGCATGATTCTGTTCATGTACTCGAAGCCTCGAAGCGACGTGTTTTTGGCGCCAAGTGCAATGTCCTGTCAGGTTGTGTGAAATGCGATCTGTGACATATCATACTCACTTTCATGTCCGCAAGATGCGGTGGTTATGACGTGGAACTCATCAGTGAAAGCCGAAACCTGAAACCTCATCCGCTCATCTTCTTTTCATTTCACCAAGAAGAGCACAGATAATTACCTATATAAACCAAATATCAAAGATGCAGATGATACAATCATTACTTTTTGCCGTGGCTATTTGCCTCTCACAAGTTGCGGCTTTCTCTCCGGCCGCGAACAGACCAGCTGTCCAAATCACAACATCTAGAACATTTTCCACACCAACAATCCTCCGAATGTCAGACTCTGGCGGAGGAGGTGGAGGTATGGAAAAGGCCAAGGACAAAAAGAAAGGTCTATCCACAATTGTAATTGACAAAACTGATACACAAATGGAAGAAGAAGACACCCCAGAGGAAATGTGGCGAGTTGTCCTTCACAACGATGAAGTGCATACTTTCAACTACGTTATCAGAAGTTTGCAAAAGGTCATGGGAACATTGGACAAAAAGAAGGCGTTCGATATCTGTACCGTTACACATGGACAAGGCCAGGCTACAGTTGATGAGTGCTGGAAGGCACAAGCGATGAAGTACTGTCTTGGATTGCAAAGGCAGGGATTAACAGCAAGTATTGCTCCTTCAAACAAATTTGAAGGTGGTGGAAACGACGCCGGGGGAGGACCTGAGTCTGGATAAGTTAGGATAGGCACTATTGAGTAGGACATCAATATAATACTTAAGTTTTGGTTACACAGAGACTCTGAGAGCAATTCTAATGCATCATGTGCTGATGGAGACTGCCATTGAATGAGAAAAGCAAAGGCGGGAACCATAAATATAAACTATTACTTCTATTTAGTACTTTGTTTGCTTTGCTTCAAAACTTATTTACTTGCGTCTATCTTGAATAACGGCGGTGTTAGTGAATCCGGGTTGTTCAATCTCTGCCATTTGTTCTTTCCAGTCTGCGGCACCAGTATCCGTCCAACTGGCAGTGACAGCATCAGGTGGTCCACCTCTTCCACCTCCCTCACCTCGTTGCCTGGGTGCAGGGCGGGCGTCCTCTTGTTCCTTAGTGATCATAGAAAGTGAGATTCTTCCAGCATCGACCTCGACAGATCGGACACGGACCTGCACCTTGTCTCCAATAGTAACAACGTCCTCGACAGCGTTGGTACGTCCATCAGCAAGAGCGGAAATGTGAACAAGACCATCAACTTCACCGGTGAGTCCCTCTCCGAGCTGTGCGGTGTCAAAACGGACGAAAGCACCGAAAGCAAGAGCAGACACAACCTCTCCCTCAACGAACTTAGTGTCATCAACTCCCTTCTCTGCAAGAGCCTGGATGGAAGCAGCCTGGGCAGCTTGATCTCCACCAGATCTCTGTGGCCTCTCACGACGCTTGGAAGGACGTCCGGAGTTGTTGGCGGCATTTTCCTCGGCCTCTGCTGAGCGCATGGTAACACCAATTTGGTTCTTATCAGTGTCAACAGAAATGATACGAACGGAGATTTTATCACCCTGCTTTACAACATCTTCAACATTTGATACGAAGTCATCAGAAAGACGGGAGACGTGGATAAGAGCATCAGATTTGGCTCCAATATCAAGGAAGGCACCGTAAGAAGTGACAGTCTTGACCGTAGCGCTTACTTCAGCACCAATTTCAAGGTCCTTAAGCTCAACACGCTGAGGTTTATCACCATCCTTGTGCTTAGCAATCCCTGAGTCACGAGCAGGGCGGTCTACATTGTGTGCCTCCTCATCAGATGCAACACCATCCATTGCTTCAACCTCGGCAGGAACATCCTCGACAGGAACATCCTCGACAGTGGACATGCGGAGGGCAACTCCACCGCATGATGAGCAGCCACATCCCATAGAGTGGAAACCAACACATGAAGGACATGCGCATGTGTTTGCATGTGTCTGCAAGGTTGTAGGAAGTATTGCAAAATCGATTTGCTGTTAGAAATCATTCCGTAAAAGAAGCCTTTCTTTTAGATCAACAGTATTAAATATTTACGTACCTTGCCCACAATAACATTTCCGCTTGTAGCAGCAGTTGTGGCAACACTACGGCTGAAACCAGCGGTAGAGAAGGCTGTATTCAATTGGAATAGATGAGATAACAAATATAGAGTTAGAAATGGATGATGCATATGATGTAAGATATAGATCGACGCTATTGTGCGAAGAAGATGCACATTTCTTTGCAAATATTGAATTTGTGCTAAGGACAGAGATTCTCCACACAGAAAGAAGCCGTAAAGACCTTCTAAATAATCCCACCAAACTACCGAGGTATCATGTGTTGTGATGACTTTTCGTCAAGAACTCCAAATCGCCGACCGACGAACATTTGCAAAAATCGAATTGTATATTCTCTGAAAGATCATCGCAGCTGCAGACGTACCCGAAACACTAGGAGCCGCAACGGCAAGAGCGACGGCAATAACAGAGGCAGTGAATTTCATGATGTCGATTAAGATGGTGACTATAATGGTAGCGTTAAGGTGGCAAGTTCCAGAAGGCAGTGTGAATCCCATCACATAAAACAACTCACACAAACGGAGGCAGGCTTCTGACGCACGAGGCGGCGGAAGGACCACAGGACATGTTTGGGACATAAATGGACATCATCAGAGGACAAGTGTCCCGGTTGGATTGAAGCAAAATCTTGTGACACGATCAAGTTGACAACAACCTGCCTTTCATCTCCCCTGCATTGTTTGTTCTCTCTAGTAGCTGGAATCATGATCATGGTACTCTTCACCCTCCTATCTTCCCTGTTCAAGCAGGCATATGATATCACTCCACCTGGTCTTGTGACATGTCTCGCTTGCGCATACATTGGCAGTGGGAGGTACTTTGCCGCTTATCGTCATGAATTCATCGGCACTCTCCTCATGATCGGATTTACATTTTTCTCCTGGCAAATGGATCGGTCAAGATGCTTTGATGGTGGCTTGGATTGCCCATGTATGCGGTGTCGTCGCAAGTGATAAATTAGGAGGTGGGCCCCATGTGAATCCAGCCGTTACTGTGTCAATGTATGCGTTAGGAAAGTGCAGCTACACAGAAGGCTTTGTGCGTATCATGGGAGCTATGGCTGGTGGACTCGTTGCATTCCCTCTCTATTCGGTATTGGCTGACAATTTGGGCTTAACTCAGCTCGGAGGACCGGAATTCTCATCAAAAGGGGATGAAGATGGCGTCGCTGCTGGATTTTCTGAGTTCTGGGCCACAACACTCCTCATGATTATGATTTATGTATTGAATTGGGAGCTCAACTTTGGAAAGTACCATTACTGGATCAAGCAAACACTAACAGCACTTGGAATTCGATACCTGATTGAAACCTTCCCTCTCGCGGGCCCTGCAATCAACCCAATGTTGGGAACTACATGGTACATCTTTGCAAATGGAGCTTTCCCCGACGAAATTGGACATTACTTCACTTACTGGGTGTGCCCATTTGCTGCGGCTGTGTTTGCTAGCTGCTTGTATGCTGTGTATGCGGGTGGCGATGTATTTGGACAAAAGCTACCACTTGGTCCTGTCAAGGGAGATGCAGTGTCTTCATCCAAGAAGAACAAATAAACTGACAACTGCAGGTTGATTGAGAGATATTGTAACGTAGATAAATAGAGGCTACTTCTTTGTAGAATGGAACTTGACTAGTCATTTGAGTCATTTGCAATCACCATATGCTTGTATAGTACATACATTTACCAAGTGAAATTGTCTTCTTTAACTTCTTCTTAGTTGACCTACGAACATCTATGCATATAAGTTTCTTGTTTCTTGGCCTAATTATAGACAGTCACCTCCAGCGTCAGCATACTCTTGAAGCGACTCAGCTAGTGCTGCATTTGTTTCCCAGATCTCATCGTCATCATCAAGTAAATAGCACTGCTGATAGACAAGAATGCATCTCAAGATTAGAACGCGTTTCTCGTGGTCTTTCATCTTCTTGCAATTGGCTGCCATCTTGGTCAAAACATCCGCTTTATCTCTTTCGTTATGTTGAGTAGTGTTCTCTTGCAGCTGGACGCATGCTTTGTAAGTATCAAACGATGCCTTGTGCTGTTTCGTTTGGTAATAGATGAATCCCATCGTGCTTAGGGTTGCAATATTCATGATTTGATTGTTAAATTCTGGAATGATCCGCTGCAACTCAAATGAAGAGTCGATCAAATCGGTTGCATCATCAAACAGTCGAAACTTGATAAGCAAGTAGGCCTAAGTTAAGTAGCAAGTAGAGGATAAGAAGTTAGGAGATAGATTTATGCTGCAACGCAGCATGACAGGCTCAGAACACTCACCATATTGTTCATAATTGATGCTTGATCCAAAATACAAGCAGTCCACGAAGCATAGTCTTCATTCTCATCGTTGCAAAGCTCCAAAGCACGTTGCCAAGTCTTCATTGCCTTGTCGTATTTCTTCATTTCGAAGTAGACACATCCCATATTGTTGAATAATTTGGTACAGTGCACAATGTATTCAGGGGAAGAAGCTGTAATCTTTTTCTTCAGCTCGTCTCCAGCACGCTGATAAACCTCCAGTGCAGATTCAAACTTGCCCAGTGCATAGTAAGCACTGGCAACAACCATCAGTGATAATCCATCTTTCATAGTAGATGATGTCAGCTTTTCATCAGCAATAATCTCACGATATCCAGAACTGAGAAACTTGGCGGAGAGGAAATTACGTCGGCCAACTTCAGTTTTTGCAAACGATTTATCAGTGCTATCTTTGATCTCCTGCTCATACAAACGACGTATTCAATGTTAGGCTTTACTTGATAACATGATTGCAGCCATGAAATGTAATTTGCAATACATACAACTTACCTCAACTGTTTCACGTGCAACTTTGACAATATCTTGAGATTTATCCACAAAAGTCGATTCCCCATTTGCAATACAATCAAACAACATGTTGTTCAATTTGGAAACCACTTCCTCCTGATCAAGCTTGCCCTTCTCTCCAGCAGCAACTTCATGCTTTGTCCATGACTTCGTTTTGATCTCTTGCATCAAATGAAGCATCAAGCTTGTTCTCATCCTCTCGAATGGCATCCGTCCGCTCCGCATACCAGTGCCCAACCTCGGAACAACACTAATTGTTACAACAGATAGATGGGATAGGTCAACGTAATTCTTTTTGGACGCTCGGATGAGTGGCTTCATGTTCATCGGCTTTGGTACACTCTTCTTTACTTGCTCCATATTTGGTACACTCTTCTTCACTTGCTCCATATTCTTTCGAAGCTTAGCCTTTCTCTCTTCCAACGCTTCTTTTACCTTGTTGGAGTTCACCGATGGCACATTTTTTCTCATTTGCTCTCGAAACATGGCAGTCTTTTCTCCAAACGTACCCTTTACCTTGTCACTCGATGGTTGAGGATCCTCTTCCAAGACAGGGATATTTGTGGATGGTGGAATTGACGTAGGGTTTTCTTTGTCTGACTTGGGTGTCACAGGTGTATCCCATCCATCGATATGTACTGATGGCTTGACAGGAGTGAACGCCGATCCAGTTGCTGAACCAGGAGTTCTCATGACATCTAGTGGACTATCCTGGGAGGAAAATCTGCTGTACTCGTCGGAGATAGGGCTGTCGAAGAATGGGTTTGGTTTCGAGTCGCTGGCGTAGACAACAATCTCCGATGGGCTGTCAAGGAAAGGGTTTGGCTCTGACTGTGTAGCAGCCGAGAGAGGGATAGCCTTTGGCTTCAATATATTGCTCATGATGAAGATGAGGTATTTCCTTCTATTTGTCACCCACAATGATTGTTGCTCCGCTCACAATGATCTTTTATTGCACAATCAAAATAACAGCCGCCGCTGAAAGCTGAATTCCCTAACGGACAAAACGATGATACTAATTCCTCTGTAGATCTAAAATTTCTCTGGAGAAAAGGAGAGATGGAGATGCGAGTGGAGAGTCTCTCGACTCTCGATGCCCAAAGCACCATCGCACCAAACGCTTCCCGCCAGGAAGTTGGTATCATCAGCAAAGACTCCCAACAAAGGCACATCACCCATCAAAATTATCACTTCGACACCACCACCATGACAGCCTCCGTTCCGATAGCCACAGCTTCACCCATATAACGACTACACCCTATTAATCTCATTCGCTTAGTTTAAAATACCATTGAGTGCATTATTGAGGGAGATTTTATATATCAACAATTAACATATCGAGAAATCACAGTATCCGTTGGTGCCATCGAAATCGTCGATTGTTCGCGTTGTCGCCCCTACTATGGACCTTATCTGGATGAATTGTGTAACTACGAAGCCATGGACGCAAATCAGTCTTATTTAATACATATAAAAAGACCATGAATGATTATGAAGGTCAAAAACCTTTCGTTAACGGGTTTAACGAACAAAGTTTCCGACGGGAGGTAATGAGAGAAAATGATTTTGTATTTCAGGGTAGATGTATCAACAAACCTTTCATACATTGAATAACTCCAATAAATCAACAACGCACGTTCCAGCATAATATGGGAAGACTATAGACTGCTCATGGGGCGTTTTCTAGCAGCACAAGATTGGACAGGTGATATTATTAATGTGGAAGGTACACATGTGAATAAACATGAATAATGCATTAGAATACTACTTTTCCATTGATAGAAACATCATTATGCATCTAGAATAATCTCTAGTTATCATAGGAAGGATTGGGGTTGATTGAAGGCCTGCATGCACCACATCCGAACCATAAACACCACCGACGAATGTGAACTACCGTAAAACGGACTCGAAGTTCAGAGCGCTCTGCTTAGTATTGAGATATTAGATAACATACGCGGCCTGGTGTTGTTTGTACATCGATCGATAAGTATATGTTAGAGTCATCTCAAATGAATACGAGGCAATTGATAGATATTGGTGCAATAGTGTGGATGTTTTGTCGCATGATGTGCTGTTGATGTCGATTTTTCATCATCGTCATGGTGTAAAATGTAGACGCTCTGACCAACATTGCAGATACTGCACTTCAGAAGTGACGAAGGGTCATCCATAAAGCCATGGGGCGTGATTGGTGGGCGTATTGCATGGATGGTATGCCAACACAACTCTCTAACTACATCTCGAAGCATTGAACTCGACATCATCAAAAAGAAGTTCCATAGCGTTCCGCATGATAATGAGATATCAGATTGTCGCGTTTGCTTGACGTTTTTTTATGGGGTGCCCGTGGGCACGTGATGAAGCTGCTATCCAAAAACGTCAAGCATTTGAAGTGTATTGGAGCGATGGCAATAGATGACATGAGCGAGGTAGGGCTATGGTTGTGGAACTTTTTTGGATTTTTGGCCATTGCGCGGGCTTCTCTCGTGGTGGAGCGGAACTTTTTTGAAGCAGACTACTGTCTTAATTTGCCACTAATTTAGCTTAGTTCTGGCGCGCTACCATGGTGAAAGATCATCACGTCAACAAATCTTACTTCTTGCATGCAATTTTCATCATCGCATCCGACTGTTGTTGTCACCATCGGCGCAAAGAAAACAAAGCAAAGCAATAACATGAGAGTATCACCAACCACCGTCGCCCTGTTGGCGTCGTTATCATTACAAGCCCCATCATTTTCAGTGGGTTTTCACGTGTCTCCTTCGGGAGGAGGAAGCGTAGCGGCCTCTACCAATAGCAACGTCAGTGGCCATCAACGGCTGCGGATTGGAGCACTCTTCTCTACAACCACTGAAGATAATGAAACAACATCAGCTACTGCCACAAAGAAGAAGAAGAAGCTTGGCCTTCTTACATTCGATCTGGGTAAGAATAATCATCGCATCATTTGCTTGTACACATATCATGTGACCTAAATAATAATCTTGCTCACAAAAATATAATATGCGTTGCATAACATCAGACGACACACTCTATCCAATTGCACCAGTCCTCGACGAGGCCAACACTGCATTTTCTACCGCCATGTCCAACTTTGGATACGTGGTATCCAACCAAGTGACATTGTCGCGGCGGGAAAGAAAATCCGTATCAACATCGCTGAAGATACACAAGTTGACGTTTCAGCTGATAAGGCCGAAGATCCACTGAAACCAACTACCGTTAATCATAAGGAAATTCGTTTAGCTGCAATTCGGAAGAAAATGGAAGAGTTTATTCTGCAGACTAAGTTGAAACAAACTGCTGATGATTGGGCTACTGATGTTGATGATTTAACTGCGCCAGTTATTAAGTCGGCGGAAAAGTGAGTAAAATGTGTGTTGTAGCATGTTGTCATGCTATTTGTGTATATGGTATATCTGTGCATCGATAGGCATTGTCCTCTCACTAATAATGCATCTCATCTTTTTCTTCTCATTTCCATGAATACCACAATTTAAATCCCCCTTCGAAAACAAACACACATGCACACAACAACAAAACCAAATTTGATCAAACTACAATAATAATAGGTGGGCACGAACCACTGTCCACTCCAGTGTCGTTCAAGCAGTCTACAACGCCTGGGAAATGGAACGCCATCACGCCGCGGAACGTCACCTTTTTCCTGATGCAATTTCTGCCATTAAACAAATCCAATCGGACAATCCCAACGTTATTATTGGCGCAGTCACCGACGGAAGTGCCAATCCTATGCTCATGGTGTTCAGTCTCATGCCTCTGTTTGATTTCACAGTCAGTTGGGAGGATGATATTGCCAATGTCCAACAGATGGAACAGTTTCAGGAACTGAGTGCAGTTGATCAGAGTGATGAATTGAGTTGGATTTATCGATTGGCAGTGCAGAAGGGAAAAGAGATGAGTGCTCTCACAAATGAAATCAAAAAGAAGAATGACGAAGAAGAAGATGAAGATATTGAATGGTGCTGGGTACATGTGGGAGATGACTTGGCCTATGACGTGGGAGGCGCTGCAACGTGTGGTGCGAAGACAGTATTGGTAGACCTTTCACCCGAATACGGGCAGACTGCCCGACTTAGATTGGAAGGGAAAGTCCCAGAATGGTCTACTGAAACTGAGGATGAATTGGGAGCTCATAAGAAGATGTCAGCGAATGCAATGGATAAAGTGGATGCAAGGATTCAAACTTTGAGTCAGTTACCTGAGGTAATTGCTGAGCTTTTGAATGGCAAATCTGATGAGTAGGTGAAAAGGACGAATGGCGATGGATGCACCTTATTTTCCTCTCGAGAGAAGTATGGAAATGTTGATGATAGGATAAATGATGTTACAAACTAATGAATAGCACTTATTATTCATTGTATTGAAGTATTCCTCAAAATTATGTGCTGCATCATTTTTTGATGGGATGGGAAATGAAAATGATGTGCGTGACCGACCCACAATTTTGTAGGATGATCGTCCCAACACGACTCCTTCAGATACCTATGGTAGAAGCAGCAGCTTGCTGACGGCTGACATGGAATTTCGACGCTGCCATCCAGCATTCCTTGCGTCAAGTTGATGTCACTCAAAAGCAAGATTTGGTCTTAGTTCAACGCGTTCCCAACATCTACTTACGAAGGAATTCAATAGAAACGACGGACAGGACTGAACACGTACGTTGTTACCATTCCTTTGTGTAACAAAATCCATGCAGATGGTGATGGACCAATTCTACCACCACATCTTCTTGCCAACCAGCATGCTAATTGCAATTGTTCTGCACTGCACGCTAATCGTACAAACCATATGCTGACTCCATCCTCGCATAAAACAATATCCACTCTTCCTCATTAAAGAGTATCTTATCATCCATCCGCGGCTCTTCCTTCCGTCTTCGTTTGATGCCACAACAAAACTTCCATTATTTTGAGGTATCTTCCCAACATAGCACATTTGCTCTCTCGACACTCAAGTTTCTCCCATCGTCATGACGCGTTGTACAACACTTTCACTCGCAGCTTTCCTTTCCATCCAATATGTGGGTGCCTTTGCCCCTGCGGCCACGACCAACGCGGCCGCACGAGCATCTTCAACAACTGCTGTCAACCTCGTCCCTGAACAGAGTAGGCAGCTCGTGGCTTTTTCCCAAGATTATTTCGCGAAGAAGGCAAAGGAAAGTGCCTCCAAGGCCTCACAACTGTCTTCCTCGCGACGCAGCAGTAGCAGCTTCACTGCTGTAGCGACTAATTTGGTTACCCGCCTTGTTGGGAAGGAGTCTCGCAGCAACGATGAGATTTCTCCTACCCTAACACACGCTCATCATGCAGAAGGTGAAGTAGTCTATCCCATTGTTGGAAGTTGCTTGGTTGAGGGTCGCGCATTGCCCAGTGCTGACCAAGTGACCGCGTGCAACCTCCCCTTGGTGGCCCCGGAGGAGGAAGAGGTGTTTGGGTTCTGGACAAGCGCACAAGGTGGTGACTCCCTCTGGATGTAAGGAAGAACTTCATGTTTTGAAGACATGAACTTTTCAAGTAAAGAAGTGATCAAGTTCCATCTAACTGCCTGTGTAGGAGAGACTGGTACAAAAAGTAATATGGTAGGGGTCAAGGCCAAAACAAGTCTCCACAAGCGCCAAGAGAATGTGCATCCTTCTGCAGATGAAAGCTAAACAAGACAAGGTAATAATGTATGAGTAGTCTTTAAATTGTAATATATCAACTGTTAAACATTCTCCTGTTGATATCATAAGTACATTCCTTTCCAATCAATTGTTTGTTTCAAAAGCAATACAGCTAAATAACTTCATTCTCATCTTGGCTAACATCAGCTTCAACTTTCTCGCCAACTTCCTCTTCCTTGAACTTCAAATCATTCGTGTCTCCATTCGTAGAACTCTCCCCGTCCTCGCTGCCATGTTCAGTAATCTTTTCTTTTTGTCCTCCTCGAATGTGAAGGATCAGTTTATACAACGAACCTCCAAGAATGATGCTTCCCCACAATAACACCAATACACCCAACACAATATAATATACGGAAGTACTTTTGCCGTATCTTTCACCATACATGCTTAGGCCAGTGTACAATTGAAACACGCCCATACAAAACAATGTAACTCCCAAAAGATGATGAATATTTTCCCATGTCTTTCTAAGAGTTGACTTCACTTTCTTCGATGGGCGTAACAACCCACCCAAGACTTGAAAGGATACCAATATGAAAATAGACAGTCCCATCCGAGGATGTGAATGGTCAAAGTGATCGTGCATCTCACGTGACGAAGTGTTTACAGCGACTGAGAATGCCACCAAGGTAAATAGGTAATTGAGACAATTCAACCCAGCATGTATGCGCAACCAAAACTTTCCAAGGAACTCTTTGAAAGGAAGTCTGTTCCAATCCAAGTCCCGCAATACTGCTGCTGAAATTGCCATTGGGGCGATTACTCCCCAAGCTAGGAAAGCAAGAATACCGTGTGCCTTCCATGCATTTTTTGTTGATTTAGTCTGACTCATTTTCATCTTACTAGCACTTGCATCGTTATCATCGGCCAATGCGGCATCTGGATTGATTAGATTCTCAAAGGTTCTAGAACCTTTGTTGTTACCACGATAATCAAGTTCGAGATTTCCTTCATTTCCGTGAGCATATATGAAATAGGTTGGGTTTTTCAAAGACATACCCACTCGATATTCATCATCCTCTTCTGTTACACCAAAGGTATTGAACGGCGTTGTGAACTCCATGATAGTTTGTGCTTTCCCTTCGTTGTATTTAACAGAGGCATTCTCCAAGTTAAACCCATTAATAGGTCGTAACGCACACGCATCTTCACCTTGCCCTGAATCTCATAAATCGTTGGCTGTTCTTCAGAAGGCCGGCCAATGACAACGGTGGACCCAACCATGCCGCCGTTAGGGCTTACTCCGTATCCAAGCCAAGTGTAGCCGTTATAAATGAGTTGGACTGTAATCTCGCACTTTGCACACATATCATCATTGGGGTCATAATCAGAAGGTACGTGAATGTGCCACCTTTTCCAGAGATCATCAGAGAGCTGCGCCTTGCAAAAGTTAGCTGTGCAGTCTACATCTTCGTGTTCATGCTCGTGATATCCTTCGTTGCCATGGGAGTGACCGCCTCCGCCGTATGTTTCCCCTACAAGTGTCGCTAGAGTAGCTAGGAGAGTTACCAATGCTGGAGATCTCATTATCTATAAGGCAAAGTTGGCTATTGATGCTATTAGCTGTTGCTTTGGCGTGTCGCGACCGGCCAAAGAAGAGCGAGCGGCGGAGAGGAGTGGTATTTGTTGGTTTGGATCGGAAGGTGTGATTTTGAATTTTGAGACACGGGAGTGGCGCCGATCGCCAATGAGCGAGCGAGCTGCTGCACACAGAGCTCTGAGCTGATCTGAGCTCAGACACAAGCAGCATTATTATCACCATGTGTCCTTTCACCTGCTGCCGCTGTCCTGCTCTTGTTACCCACTGCATTATGTTTCACATCATCACCCACAAGTAGAAACTCTGTAGGGAACACTGTCGGTTTGGATAACTACTCTGTCAACGAAAATGCATCATCAACTTCTTCACTAATTCCTGAACTCAACGATGCAAGTCGATCGATATCAAGTAATGAACAACAACTATTGCCGTCCTCACCATTTGGAGTAATTTTTGATATGGACGGTACCCTCATCAAACATTCCATAAACTTTGCCGAGATGCGCCAGCGCATCTATGAAGTAGTTGATGCTGATCCGATTGGAAAGGATCTCGAAAAGGATTGTGTCCTGGAAATGCCTCAGCGGTTGACTGAGGAGGGGCAGCGGAAATGTCATGAAGTCTTTGTGGATATTGAACAACGTGCAGTTGATAACATGCAATTGCAAGATGGTGGTGCTGAACTGGTACAATTCTGATAGAGTCTGGACTGAAAACTGCTGTTTTGACGAGGAATATGGAGAAGAATGTTGCACATATGATGGAACTATACAAGAATGAAATGAGCATAAATGATGATGATGTGACAATCTTTGAGCCAATTGTTGCCAGAAATACAAAAGCTAATCCTGATGATGATGAACCACTTAAAAGCAAACCGAATCCTGATGGAATTCTCCACATTTGTAAATTATGGGGCTGTGAACCTAGCGAGGTTATTTTCGTCGGTGACTCGGCGAATGATGATATGTCGGCTGCCAATCGTGCTGGTTGTGGAGGTGCTGTGTTGCTACAGCCAGGAGGATGCCAATTAGATACAGATTCAGGTTATGCCGTTGGTGACACGGAAGCAGAGATAATGGAGCGAACACCTAGCCTTTGCGTAGAGTCATTGTCGGATCTAAAATTGTGTATAGAGTCCGTGCTTGACGAACAAGAGAAAAATGGCATTGTACAATCTGAAGTGAGTGGTGAAGAAGATAGTTACGTGTACTCGTCTGGCAGCTTTTCGGTTACTATCCCGTCGATTGGTGTA
The DNA here is from genome assembly GCA_018806925.1 of Skeletonema costatum. Classification (NCBI taxonomy): domain Eukaryota; phylum Bacillariophyta; class Thalassiosirophyceae; order Thalassiosirales; family Thalassiosiraceae; genus Skeletonema; species Skeletonema costatum. Next base: position 6,689 of record JAHBBA010000210.1, on the reverse strand, counting down.
AAAGGTGTTTAGCAAAGTGGAATGAGATTTTGGAATATGGTTTGCTTTGGACATTGCAAGGACACAATGGCAGTACAATGATATTTCACCAACTAGTTTACAATTTGTACATACAATTACCATGTGCTTCGAAGAATGTTGCTAGTTTGCAGCATAGTTTGGCCATGGTGTTCATTGTGTTCTTCTTCATTCGACCAATAGTACCTTCAAGAGCTTCTTCACCTTGCCAGCAACGCCGATACCACGTTCTGATTCTGGTGATTCGTCTTGATTCATGGTCCATCTGCTCAAAACTTCGTCCCAATTTATATCATCACTCTCAGTTGCTTTGAAAAGGAACATGGTCCATTGCTCGGGGATATACCCTGTTCTGTTGTGCATAAACCCTTCGCAAATTAATGCTGCTGATTCCAAACCAGTCGTAACGTCAAACTTCATCGTAACTTGTTTGTTTACAAATTCTACACATATTAATGTTTTACCGTTTTGAAGCGGAGCGGTTATCTTTAGAGCATCACGTTGACCCGCGGCCATAGATGGGCTATGGAAATAGAGGAAGAATGGCGATCTTCGATCCGCTGGAATCGATTGTAATATGATTTCTCTTGCTAGATCTGCTGCAGCCATTGTATCTCTATCTTGTGCACATATCTTGTGCAATATTTGGGAAGCCCAGGTTCAGCGTTTCTCCAGTGTATGAAGTTGGATCAGCGCCCAATCGAAGACTTCCAAAAAGATGCCACAGTGGTTTGGTGTTGTGCAAGGATGAAGATGATGGGAATAAGTAGCGTCCGATCCAGTCGAGCTGGGATCAGCCTTTTCTGTTCACACCAAACAGAACCTAAAAAATTTGAACCTAAATACCGTCAACGTAGGAATTGATATGATCAATTTCGCGACAAAAATTAGTTTTCAACTGTGTGATTGTGCAATAAAAGATCATTGTGAGCGGAGCAACAATCATTGTGGGTGACAAATAGAAGGAAATACCTCATCTTCATCATGAGCAATATATTGAAGCCAAAGGCTATCCCTCTCTCGGCTGCTACACAGTCAGAGCCAAACCCTTTCCTTGACAGCCCATCGGAGATTGTTGTCTACGCCAGCGACTCGAAACCAAACCCATTCTTCGACAGCCCTATCTCCGACGAGTACAGCAGATTTTCCTCCCAGGATAGTCCACTAGATGTCATGAGAACTCCTGGTTCAGCAACTGGATCGGCGTTCACTCCTGTCAAGCCATCAGTACATATCGATGGATGGGATACACCTGTGACACCCAAGTCAGACAAAGAAAACCCTACGTCAATTCCACCATCCACAAATATCCCTGTCTTGGAAGAGGATCCTCAACCATCGAGTGACAAGGTAAAGGGTACGTTTGGAGAAAAGACTGCCATGTTTCGAGAGCAAATGAGAAAAAATGTGCCATCGGTGAACTCCAACAAGGTAAAAAGAAGCGTTGGAAGAGAGAAAGGCTAAGCTTCGAAAGAATATGGAGCAAGTGAAGAAGAGTGTACCAAATATGGAGCAAGTAAAGAAGAGTGTACCAAAGCCGATGAACATGAAGCCACTCATCCGAGCGTCCAAAAAGAATTACGTTGACCTATCCCATCTATCTGTTGTAACAATTAGTGTTGTTCCGAGGTTGGGCACTGGTATGCGGAGCGGACGGATGCCATTCGAGAGGATGAGAACAAGCTTGATGCTTCATTTGATGCAAGAGATCAAAACGAAGTCATGGACAAAGCATGAAGTTGCTGCTGGAGAGAAGGGCAAGCTTGATCAGGAGGAAGTGGTTTCCAAATTGAACAACATGTTGTTTGATTGTATTGCAAATGGGGAATCGACTTTTGTGGATAAATCTCAAGATATTGTCAAAGTTGCACGTGAAACAGTTGAGGTAAGTTGTATGTATTGCAAATTACATTTCATGGCTGCAATCATGTTATCAAGTAAAGCCTAACATTGAATACGTCGTTTGTATGAGCAGGAGATCAAAGATAGCACTGATAAATCGTTTGCAAAAACTGAAGTTGGCCGACGTAATTTCCTCTCCGCCAAGTTTCTCAGTTCTGGATATCGTGAGATTATTGCTGATGAAAAGCTGACATCATCTACTATGAAAGATGGATTATCACTGATGGTTGTTGCCAGTGCTTACTATGCACTGGGCAAGTTTGAATCTGCACTGGAGGTTTATCAGCGTGCTGGAGACGAGCTGAAGAAAAAGATTACAGCTTCTTCCCCTGAATACATTGTGCACTGTACCAAATTATTCAACAATATGGGATGTGTCTACTTCGAAATGAAGAAATACGACAAGGCAATGAAGACTTGGCAACGTGCTTTTGGAGCTTTGCAACGATGAGAATGAAGACTATGCTTCGTGGACTGCTTGTATTTGGATCAAGCATCAATTATGAACAATATGGTGAGTGTTCTGAGCCTGTCATGCTGCGTTGCAACATAAAATCTATCTCCTAACTTCTTATCCTCTACTTGCTACTTAACTTAGGCCTACTTGCTTATCAAGTTTCGACTGTTTGATGATGCAACCGATTTGATCGACTCTTCATTTGAGTTGCAGCGGATCATTCCAGAATTTAACAATCAAATCATGAATATTGCAACCCTAAGCACGATGGGATTCATCTATTACCAAAACGAAACAGCACAAGGCATCGTTTGATACTTACAAAGCATGCGTCCAGCTGCAAGAGAACACTACTCAACATAACGAAAGAGATAAAGCGGATGTTTTGACCAAGATGGCAGCCAATTGCAAGAAGGATGAAAGACCACGAGAAACGCGTTCTAATCTTGAGATGCATTCTTGTCTATCAGCAGTGCTATTTACTTGATGATGACGATGAGATCTGGGAAACAAATGCAGCACTAGCTGAGTCGCTTCAAGAGTATGCTGACGCTGGAGGTGACTGTTCTATAATTAGGCCAAGAAAACACAGAAACTTATATGCATAGATGTTCGTAGGTCAACTAAGAAGAAGTTAAAGAAGACAATTTCACTTGGTAAATGTATGTACTATACAAGCATATGGTGATTGCAAATGACTCAAATGACTAGTCAAGTTCCATTCTACAAAGAAGTAGCCTCTATTTATCTACTGTTACAATATCTCTCAATCAACCTGCAGTTGTCAGTTTATTGTTCTTCTTGGATGAAGACACTGCATCTCCCTTGACAGGACCAACGTGGTAGCTTTTGTCCAAATACATCGCCACCCGCATACACAGCATACAAGCAGCTAGCAAAACACAGCCGCAGCAAATGGGCACACCCAGTAAGTGAAGTAGAATGTCCAATTTCGTCGGGGAAAGCTCCATTTGCAAAGAGATGTACCATGTAGTTCCCAACATTGGGTTGATTGCAGGGCCCGCGAGAGGGAAGGTTTCAATCAGGTATCGAATTCCAAGTGCTGTTAGTGTTTGCTTGATCCAGTATGGTACTTTCCAAAGGTTGAGCTCCCAATTCAATACATAAATCATAATCATGAGGAGTGTTGTGGCCCAGAACTCAGAAAAATCCAGCAGCGACGCCATCTTCATCCCCTTTTGATGAAAATTCCGGTCCTCCGAGCTGAGTTAAGCCCAAATTGTCAGCCAATACCGAATAGAGAGGGAATGCAACGAGTCCACCAGCCATAGCTCCCATGATACGCACAAAGCCTTCTGTGTAGCTGCACTTTCCTAATGCATACATTGACACAGTAAACGGCAGGATTCACATGGGGCCACACTCCTATCTTATCAGAAGCGACGCTGTAATTATATATATACACAAATAATATACATTACAAGTAATTGAGCTTTGTGCAAAATTTTCCACACCGTTTGAATTAACAATTGTAACTGTAGGACTCACCACCACCGCATACATGCGCAATCCAAGCCACCATCAAAGCATCTTGACCAATCCATTTGCCGGGAGGAAAAAGTAAACCCAATCATGAGGAGAGAGTGCCAATAAATTCATGACGATAAGCGGCAAAGTACCCGCCCGCTGCCAATGTCATGCTGCAAGCAAGACATATCACAAGACCATGGTGGAGTGATATCATATGCCTGCCTGAACAGGGAAGATAGGAGGGTGAAGAGTACCATGATCATGATTCCAGCTACGTTAGTAGAACAAACAATGCAGATGTAGGCAGAAGGCAGATGATGAATGATGAAACGGCAAGGTTGTTGCAAGATTTACTTCAATCCAACCGGGACACTTGTCCTCTGATGATGTCCCATTTATGTCCCAAAACGTGTCCTTGTGGTTCCTTCCGCCCGCCGTCGTGCGTCAGAAGCCTGCCTCCGTTTGTCTGTGAGTTGTTTTTTGTGATGGCTGGGGTTTGCTGTTGATTCCCACCACTGCCTTCTGGAAACCCTTGCCACCTTAAACGCTACCATTAGTCACCATCTTAATCGACACCATGAAGTTCACTGCCTCTGTTATTGCCGTCGCTATTGCCGTCGCTGCGGCCGTTTTGGGCCCTAGGTGGTTCGGGTTACGTCTGCTGCTGCGATGATCTTTCAGAGAATATACAATTCGATTTTAGCAAATGTTCGTCGGTCGGCGATTTCGAGTTCTCTGACGAAAAGTCATCACAAAAACATGATACCTCGGTAGTTTGGTGGGATTATTCAGAAGGTCTTTACGGCTTACTTTCATGTGTGGAGAACATCCCTCTGTCCTTAGCACAAATTCAATATTTGCAAAGAAAATGTGCAGCGCTCTCTCGCACAATAGCGTCGATCATATCTTACATCATATGCATCATCTCATTTCTAACTCTATATTTGTTATCTCATCTATTCCAAGTGAACTACAGCCTTCTCTGCCGCTGGTTTCAGCACGTAGCTTTGCCACAACTGCTGCCTACAAGCGGAAATGTTATTGGGGGCAAGGTACGTTAAATATAGTTTAATACTGTTGATCTAAAAGAAAGGCTTCTTTACGGAATGATTTCTAACAGCAAATCGATTTGCAATACTACTTTACAACCTTGCAGACACATGCAAAACACATGCGCATGTCCTTCATGTGTTGGTTTCCCACTTATGGGATGTGGGTGCTCATCATGCGGTGGAGTTGCCCTCCGCTATTGTCCACTGTCGAGGATGTTCCTGTCGAGGATGTTCTGCCGAGGTTGAAGCAATGGATGGTGTTGCATCTGATGAGGAGGCAACACAATGTAGACCGCCCCTGCTCGTGACTCAGGACCATTGCTAAGCACAAAGGATGGTGAATAAACCTCAGCGTGTTGAGCTTAAGGACCTTGAAATTGGTGCTGAATGTAAGCGCTAAGGTCAAGACTGTCACTTCTTACGGTGCCTTCCTTGATATTTGGAGGCCAAATCTGATGCTCATTATCCACGTCTCCCGTACTTTCTGATGACTATCCGTATCAAATGTTGAAGATGTGTCGTAAAGCAGCGGTGATAAAATCTCCGTTAGTATCATTCTCTGTTGACACTGATAAGAACCCAAATGGTCGTTACCATGCGCTCAGCAGAGGCCGAGGGAAATGCCGCCAACAACTCCGGGACGTCCTGCCAAGCGTCGTGAGACAGGGCACAGAGATCTCTGGTGGAGATCAAGCTGCCCAGGCTGCTTCCCATCTCAGGTAACTTGCAAAGAGAAGGGAGTTGATGACACTAAGTTCGTTGGAGGGAGAGGTTGTGTCTGCTCTTGCTTTCGGTGCTTTCGTCCGTTTTGGGCACCACCGCCACAGCTAGGAGAGGGACTCCACGGTGAAGTGATGGTCTTGTTACAATTTCCGCTCTGCTGATGGCCCCCTTACAACGCTGTCGAGGACGTTGTTACTATTGGAGCAAGACAGGTGCAGGTCCGTGTCCGATCTGTCGAGGTCGATGCTGGAAGAATCTCACTTTCCTCATGATCACTAAGGAACAAGGAGGACGATCCGCCCGCACTGCACCCACGGCAACGAGGTGAGGAGAGGTGAAGAGGTGACCACCTGATGCGTGTCACTGCCAGTTGGACGGATACTGGTGCCGCAGTACTGGAATAGAACCCATCGGCAGGGGACAAACCGGGCGAGATTGACACAACCCGGATTCACGATAACACTCTGCGTTATGGTTGATAGACGCCACCCAAGTAAATACTGTTTTGAAGCCAAAGCATAACAACACGTCCACTAAATAGTAAGTAATAGCTTTATACTTTCGGCTTCACCTGCACCCTCACTCCCTTCGACCTCAATTCAATGAACACGTAACCCACATGCTATAGCTAGCACAAGATGCATACATCTAACCTAAGTGCCACCGCTGTAACCAAACTTAAGTATTGACCCATTGACAGGCTCCTACTCAATTGACGTGCAATATCTCTAACTATCAGACTCAGGGCACCTCACCCCCGCGCGTCGTTTTGCCACCACTCTTCAAATTGTCGAAGGCAGCCATACTTGCTGTTAATCCTGCCTTTGCAATCCAAGACACGCATACTCATCGCTTGTGCCTCCAAGCACTTCATCCAACTGTAGACTCGGCCTTCTGCTATGGGTAACCCGGTACAGATTCATTGAAAACGCATTCTTTTTGTTACCAATTCGTTCCCGATGACATTCTTGCAAACTTAGCCGATAAACGTTAGCCGCGAAATGTTGCAACTTCCATAGTTGTGAAGGACAACTCGCCACATTTCC